>VUJU01003984.1:8803-21716 GCA_009835225.1 Aphis craccivora | reverse complement strand
TATTATTTTTTATAGATATTGTCTGATAAGGAGAGGTGTGGTATTCAGGCGCGGATCTAGAAATCACAAATGGGGGGGCTTATTATCAAAAAATGATAAATAAAGAAATTTTTATAAATATTTTTTAAAGTAATTTCATTTTATATAACTTAAAATACGGTCTAAGTCCCCTTAGCCCCCCCCCCTCAGATCCGCGCCTGGTGGTATTGGGTACAAAAAAAACAGAAAGGCCCAAAAATATTGGCCCCCTTATAGAAAAATGTCTAGTTACGTGCCTGCCGCCACGCCACTATACACTAGTTGTCATTTTGCACATGTTTACAAGACCTCCGTGCCCAATTGGCTTGAGACAGGATGAGAAAATATACACGTGAGTCATGTTCTTATAGATTTCTGGTAGGTATACAATAAAAACTTAATTTATTATAAGTTATAACATAATTTATGTAAATGAAAATTTGTTATAAATGTCTAACCTAATATTTGAAATTTTCAATATTTTTTTTTTTACATGTATTTAAGTAATAGAACATTATAGACATAAATAAAATAAAATAAAAATAACTTTTATTTTAACAAAGAAAAACAATTAGGTATATAATTGAAATTTTAAAATATTCATTATATTAATATTGTTTGTAAAGTTTAACAGTTTGACAAACTGACATATGTCATAAGTGAGCAATTTTAAAAACAAATCACAAATTATGAAAAATACTACAATACTAAATCAATACGTAACATAATATAAAAATATTTTTACATTTATATGATGTTATCATAAACTTTTATCATTATTTGAACCATAGAGTAATATTATGTTTATAATATAATATATTTTTATTATAAAGGAAGTAGTGTCACACAACATTATTTATTGATATATTGATATTATTGTATAATATATTACCTATTTAATATAAATAATATTATGTAAAATGTAAATACAACATAGGTAAATTAAAATATTTAAAAAATTATACACATGAAATTTTTTTTCATATTAAAATAATTGAATAATATTTATTTAACACATACTTGAAAATGTAGTTAGTGTAAAACGAATACAATTTATGAATTTCATGTTAAATCTTTGTTGATGAAATTAACTACCTAGTATTATCAGGTAAGAATTAAAATAACACGAATAATATTATTTTTAATCCAAACTTTATATTACCTACAGTCGATAAGTAAGGACTATTTATTTCAACACTGTACATGTATTTATTTTAAAAATGCTGACGCCAAACTAGTTGAAGAAATGGTTAGAATACAATACAATTTAAATTGGACACAAAAAGTATAAATGCAATAGGTGATATTAATACAATAGAACTCATCCTAAAAAATATACTATTGTAGAACCGTAGAGATTAATATAGTACTGTTTTAATTAGGTATACAAAACTAGGTACACTTCAACTATTATAAATGTAAAATTCAAATTCTATTTTAAGTTTATATAGGTACCTATTATGTCTTCCAGATGAAAAGTTGTGGTGTTGTTTATATGTTGAAGAACGTTCAATCTGACTTAAACTTTATAACATTAAAAATACTGTGGTCAATAATTTTATCCAATTAGTAATTATAATAAAATAATATTTCAGATATTAGTCATATTACATGTATTTGTGGCTGCATTCTCTTTGAAGGAAAAAGAAAATATGATAGGTACCTAAGTAATTTACTATTGGAAGACATCAAACTGTTTTTCTTACAAATGGGACCATCAGTAATTAATTCAAATTTATTTAGAAAAGTATGCTTTGTATCATGTTTTGGACATGTAAATCCTTTGTTTATAAAATTGACAACTAAGTATTTTCAAGTAAGAATTAAAATAACATGAATAATATTATTATTTTTAAGCTAAACTGTATATTAGGTACTTACAGTCGAATAATTTATCGACCGATAGTGTTGAAATTAATTTTTATAACGATCGACCTATATTCATAAAAAATATATTACTTACAGTCACAACTCACAGACCACAGTCGATAAGCGAAGACTATTTATTTCAACACTGTGCGTAGTGCATGTGGATGTGGTTGTTTTAAAAATACTGACGTCAAAATAGTTGAAGACATTGACAGAATAGGTACAACTTAAATTAGATAGATACAAAAAGTATACTTGAATGAAATAAGTGATAGTATTAAAACAATTTATAATTATAATAACTAACATGATAATCAGAAATTGATGTTCAATTGTGTTTTACACTTTTACAGAGTGATGTTTGATAGTGTGTATCCAATGTGGCAATGTCTATACATTCGCGAAATATAGCAACATAAGTTGCACTAGAAAATAAAACCTAACGCTATTACCTGGTGTCAGGTAATATTTTGTTTACATATACTAACCTAATAAATAAATAAATTTAGCAGTTATTTTTTTGTATAGTAACTTAATTGAAAATTTTACGAATCGAAACTCTCGTAAAATTAATACGTCTATATAATACAATAGGTATAGGCAACAACAATATAATATATTTTTCTTTGAACATTGTACAATCTACATAACATCTTTCACAATCAACATTTAATATTTTAATATACATACCATGGCAACATAAATTATATTAATTAATTAAATATTATTTTTAAGCTAAACTGTATATTACTTACAGTCGAATAATTTATCGACCGATAGTGTTAAAATTATTTTTTTTTTTATTAAATTTATTTTGTCATGATACATACGTGGTTAAAAACAGTGCCGTAACAAGGGTATGGCATCGTGTGCCCATATGTCAAGGACGCATATTGCAATCAAAATTGGTATTTTTATTCTACGATTTACGAGTAGGTATACCTTCAAAATGAAAATGTTCAATAATTATTTTGAAATTTACATGATTTTGTCTAATTATTATTGTACCCACTAGGTACGTGTAAAATTTTATGAAAATAGCCACAAGGGAATTCCTTATTGTCCCATTACTTGTCAAATATCAATGATGTGTAACTCGCGTATTATACTTATACTTAAATGACGATTTAATTTATATTTGGCGGTGTTTATAATATAATATTACGCCGCACTGAGTACGCATGAACACCGAACTGTCCGAACTCGTCGTTATCGGAATAGCGTTCACGGAATAAGTGCTCAGTACTATAACTTTGAATACTGTAATAACTAATAATAATATGCAAATTGTATTTTTAATAAGAATTAGCAAAAAAAAAAAAACAACATCAACGCATTTATTTTTAGGCGCATGCTAATAATTACGGAATAATTATTCAGGTCATATTATTATGACATAACAATTGCGGACACGTTATCATATCTAATATTAATTGCAGACATTAAGTTAATATAAAAACCACACGTATT
Organism: Aphis craccivora; assembly: GCA_009835225.1. Taxonomy (NCBI): domain Eukaryota; kingdom Metazoa; phylum Arthropoda; class Insecta; order Hemiptera; family Aphididae; genus Aphis; species Aphis craccivora. Next base: position 18,359 of record VUJU01003984.1, on the reverse strand, counting down.
GCTGCTCGCTACAGCTTTGAGCTTGACACTATTACTTACTTTTTGCCGTATAAGTAATCGTTCTTCGATTATGGTTATGTTTAAGATTATTTTCCACTTGAACACCAAGTGTGTATCAACTATCAAGTTTTAAAAATGCATAACACGTTTTTTTGGTACATGCTCTCTGCGGTAGATCGATAATTCATTGCGTATCAGGTATGCGATGAAAACGCGCGGATAAACCCGTCAATCACGCGTAACTTTGAGTTTTTCATAATACCTGTGTTCATATTATAAGTTGTGAAAAATATTATTGTTATACGGATAGTTGTTAAATTGATTTAAGTTATTTTTTTACGGCCGTCTCAAAAGCACCGACATAATCTTAACGCTGAGAAATTAACAGTCTATTAATGTCAATCGTTGATACAACAATAATTGCCCAACGTGCGGACGTTCACTTATCAAACATAATAATTGGATATTTGTTCAGAATTAGAATTAGAAAATACCACAATTTTTTGATTGGTAAAAAGGTGCATTTTTCTACGTTTAAGGCTGTTGAAAGCGAATACCATTTTTAAGGGGTTATATTTAGGCAATATTCGATATACTTCGTGATGTCAACTCAACTGATGTGTGTCTTTATGAAGAAAATACTTAGAAATTTAAGTAATCTAGAGTAAACTTAAACTAAACTATAAATATTTAAATTATTTTATACCACGCTACCGATCAATTATGATGAATTAGGTCGAACCATAAAATATAAATTAATCACCGAATTACAAAAAACATAAACATATTGTATTAGTCTTTAATATTTTCAAAAAAAAAAAAAAGTAAGATTTCATGTACTATGGTCACTATCTATTTGACGTTCATAAAAATAAAAATAGGTACTGTTCTACGGAAAAGAGTTCGTCTGGTTATTATATTATATATTTATTTTTGGTAAAGTATACGTCAGATAATACTTTTCGAAACTACCTCCAAAAACTTGATTAAATTTTTAAAAGAAACTAAAACCTAATTTATTTATTGTTATTATTTTTTTTTTTTACCGTCTCGAATCACGCTTTACAATAAACAAAGCGGGACGTCAATATTACATTTCAAAAGTTGCGTCTCGTGAGTAAAAAAAAAAAAAGAAAAAATCCCAGCTCACATATATTGTGTTATTAATAATGCAAACAAACTAAGAAGTGGTTATAATTCGTCAAACCAATATATTGAGCAAAATCAAAAGGACAAGTGGGGAGGAACGCCGACGACAGTGAACGATAAACGTAACGCGCAGCGATCACCGACGACACCGCCCACCGCCGCGTCACGCTCTTCCTTTCTCGGTGTACCCAGGAGATCTTCTCGTGTGCAGTGGCGTAGCTAGACACTTTTTCTTGGGTAGGCCCGATATTTCGATGTAATAAGGATTATCAATGAATATTTTTATTAAATAAAAAACATGATATAAAACATTTATTTTTGGAGAAAATCGGGTGGGCCCGGGCCTACCAGGCCTATCCTCTGGCTACGCCACTGTTCGTGTGGCGTTGGGCTTTCACGGTTATGACTTATGAGTAAGGGCGAAATGTCACCGTGTAATAAAAAATGATTTAGCAACTGACGGATATTACTTATTAATAATGATAGGTAATAAAAATAAAATAATAACTCGGTACCCACAACAAATTATTGTAATAATATTAGTTCATATTACATACTCGTCTTTGTCCATAGGCGGCGGTGATCCCGAGTACGAAGTCCAGAGTAGGTTGATAATGTGGAACCGTACAATGACCCGTAGTATCTGCTGCTGTACCTACTTTATACTTATATAACAGGTCAACGGGGGCTGCAACGTCGGCGAGTAGCGTAGGTATATGAATACGACGAAGAGGCTGACAACGCACTTATATGTGTATAACCTTACCTACGTCGATTATCGTCGGCACTTTTAAACAAACATGTGATTATAATAATACTATCGCAAGAATGAGAAATTACGCCGGTTCGTTTTTAAACCATAATGTCGCGCGTGTCACAATGCAGGCACGCGAGTGCAGATACCTACTTGAAACGAGACGGAACGAGGAAAACTTCAATCGGCGAAGTGCAAACGCGTAGTAACACGACGTCGTCGTGATCGAACGATGGTGTGTGACCGACGCAAAGGCTATCTACTAGAGAAAAAAAAACGCGTTGTATAAACCCACGAGGTTTCCGCCGATCACGGTCGTCGTTCACGAGACACGAACGTCGCAAAGTCGAAAAAAAAAACGACTTTAGGTACAGACTACAACAGTAGTACTACACACCACACGGGTACGCGGCGAATTCGCACGACGACGGAAAGATGGACCTGGCCGGACGAATCGACGGCACGCGGTGGAGAGGGGATAAAAGTTCGAGAATTATCTTCTTCGTTCGATGCGCGCTCGTGCGGACCGGTTCGAGCGTCCAAAGGCGGTACTTTGAATTTGAACGCCTAATTTTTAGTTAATAAGTATTAATTAATGTATACTGGCTAAAAATAAATACATATGTATGTAATAAATAAATATAGATGAATAAGTATAAATATAAAATTAAATTAAAAATATAAATTGTATAAACTGGTTTAAAATAAATATGTATGTACCTAATCTTTAATTTTATTCAATTAAATTTTTTGAACCCCGTCAAGACGGAAAAATATCATGGTCCCATGCGATTCCGTTTTATCGAGCTTTTACTGTATATACATTGTACATATACAGAGTTCCCAAAAGGGGGGCGGCTGACGGACCTTGAGTGCAGGGGCCCGGCTATTTTAAGGGCGAGTTGAAATTTATTTGTAATTTTTAAAATTTTAGTAGAAATACTTATTTTATATTAAATAATATTATGTAAAATAACATTTTGTGAAATATATAATATATTTATTGTCATTGATAAATGATAGTTAATTTGATATTAAATTGGCATAATTTAAAATAAAATATATTATTCTAAAAATTGTTATATAAGTAGGTAAGTAAAAGGTAAATTGGATTTTTAGAATTTGAATAAAGAGCCAGGAAAACATTTTGTATAGGGGCCCTAAATTGTATTTGAGGTCCTGTATATATTGTATATATAATACATCGCATGAGGCACGTTATTAATATTTTTCTCAAATAAACTCATACTTGGCTTACTAGTTGTAACTAGCGACGAAATGTATAGAATGTATAAGAATCCACTTCCGAGTGAACGTAGAAAAGATGAGTATTGCAAACCGAATTCGTTTGTAACTTTGTAAGTATATGTTATAACTTTTATAAGTAACCATTTCTTTCAACATTATTGGTCTAAATGCATGGCCAATTTGGTTGTACTATAGCCTTCTTAATTACCTACTAAGCACTGAGGAATATACCTTATTTAATACCTAAATAATTATAGTCCTATATTATTAATTCGTATAGAAAAATAAAATTACAAGCCACAATCGCTGTGGCTTATCAATATAATAAGCTGGCTTATCTAATATATTAACATTATAAGACTTTAATAATATAATAATATAATATTAGCTTAATAATAAATCGCCCAAATAATACATTAATCATCAAGTTGTTTAATCGATGATTGCAGAAATCCTATTATTATTTTTCTATGATTAATCATTTAAAGTGATGCAAATTCGTTGAAAACAACTTTCCCAGTTCGACTACAAATGGTGTAAACTATGGGGGTGCTAATTAAAAAAAAAAAATCCTAAATTATGTGCTTATCATCGTCTATGCGTAAAACATTTTGTTTTTTATATCCCTATATACGATTTGAATCTAGGACGTTTCCCCCTCCCTCCCGTGCTTTCCCGTAAATACAATGGACGTTTCCCCCCGAACGGGAACCCCCCCCGTACAAAAAATAAACAAATATTAGACAATAATAATATACAATGCAAATAAATAAATGTAAAAATGATCGAATTACTATATAAATATAATTGAATAAATGTAAATAAATTTATTGTTTACGAAAATTATAAATAATACAAAATATCAAAAATGACAAAAATATCATAACACTGTTGATATTAAAACACAAAATTAAATAATGAAAATCAAAAATATCACGAATTTAATAAAAGTGTTGATATAAAATTCAAAATTAAATTATGAATTGTAATAATTCCACGAAATATCTGAATTGTCAAAAAAAAAAAAAGAGAATTAAATAAAATGATGTCCGTTCTAAGTAGGTATTGTAATAACAATAATTATTTACTATCTGTACTCTGTAGATACCAACAAAAACATCAGAGAAATGTTCCAAGAAATGTTTGTTCAAACTGATTAAATTATTGCAATTCTTCAAAATGTTTATTCAAACATTTTAAACCAAAAATGAAATAAAAGACTTCCAATCATATAATTTAATATCATATAATATTTCAAATATTTGTTTAGAGTATTGGAATTCCAACAATTTTTCTATTTTTATGATATTCCAGTAAAATACGACAGAGTATCTATAGTTAGGTAAATACAATTAAGTTCTATATTTATAATAATATAAACGTATTATGAAATATTCAAGCATTTCATTTTGAATATCAAATAATATATAATATTGGTATAGCCTCAAGCCGTATAAAATATATAGATTATTCAGGACCTAAACTATCTTAACCATATGTCTAGATTTTGTTCTTGTATTAGAAAAAATATATTCAATATAGATTAATAAATGGAAAAAAATTGCTTATACATTTAGCTGTGAAGTAAATTATTTTCAGAAACATAAAAATCTTCGAATGCCAAAAAATGTTTATGACGAGAGTATTACGTTAGATATTAATATGCTGTTAACAATTTATAATCGACATTCTTAATTTAGTACAACTACAGATTTATCGGCATAGTGGTCAATCGTTTAAACTTGTACATTGCATTCATTCTTGTTGAAACGTCGGGCATGAAATCTAAAACCTCCTTTATCTTTTTCTCAGTTCGTGTAACATGTATAGCATTAGTTTCAAAAATCATTTTAGCCACCTTTGAAAAAAAAAAAAATAATGCGAATAAAGTAATTGGACGATTAGGTGTATATAGGTATGTATAAATAGTATAATAAATGGTCAATTAATTATTTTTAATGCATTAAAATGGTTATATATTTAGTTCCAAATTATCACAATAAAATGGAATTATTTTCATTATTATTTTACAATTTTACTCATTTATTACTATAATGAATACCTACCAATTACCATAAATTCAAATTGTTTTATTTTTATTCACTTTGCACTTTTTACTATTATGTAATCAAATTGTATACGTTTAAAATAATAATTGGTATTACAACTGTCAACTATTATATAATAATTTTATGTTGCTCTAACCTTTTCTAAAAATATTAAGACTCCGGGCACTTGGAGCTTATACGCGATTGCAATAGCCTTATATAATATGTGACAACACTTAGGTTTATTGTCTAATTGAAATTCAATCGATACGAGTAAAATCAATGCGTTCACAATCCACGTTTGATTTTTAATTTCTTTAGCTAATTGTAAACATCTAGTAGCTCTATTTCGAGCATTTTTAAGATTATCATAGCCCAACTCCAAATAACATTTAGCTTTTTCGTAATAAATGAAACTCATTTCCATCGTCGACTTCGATTTTTCCAAACGAGCACGTAATTTATTTAGAGTTCTTCTGTAAAATAAATAGTGAATATTATTACAAATAATTGAAAAAAAAAAACATTAAAATGTCCACGGACAGTCCCTGTTTATATGTATATAACAGTTAATTATTTTTTAAGCATGATTGTATCGGATAACGCATACCTACGTCAAAATTTATAGCGTTTGGTAAGACACTATTCTTTTGTTAGTAGTTATTCAAATTTATTAATTACTCGTAAATAATAAATAAAAGACGTGAATTTATTTTGGTAAGTAATACCTATGAAAATTATTTATAAATCCAAGTATCTTATTAAAAATAAATCACATCATATTTTATCAATATGTTTGAGTCTATTATAAATATATTATTAATTTCTTATAGAATTCTCATCAAAAGTGTAATTATTGAAAACTATGTATAAGTATTATAATTTATAATACAAATTTAAGATTTCAAATAGGTAATTAATACAAAAAAAATATTATCTGTTACAAATAGTTACTAGGTAAGTATTAGCAACCTCAACATATTTTTGATAATTATTTTTTTATTTAAAGTGATATTATTTATGCTTATATATTTGTCATAATGCAATTATTTGAGTTCTTTAAGGCTGGAAATCTTATACAAATATATATTATTTTAATCATTTATAAAAATTCATCACATGAGGTCGTACTTAGGATTTATTTCAAATGGTCCAAATAATGATTCCTGGAGTGGTATGTTACTTTTAGTAGCTCCTAAAAAAATGAGCATTCTTCGATGATTTTTTTCTATGTTCCACCGATTGATGTTTTGAAACAATACATATTGCGCCATACCAAAACATTGGTAAACCTTATCCAAAATAATGTCGGATTCATAAGAATTGTTCTCCATAAACTCTATCATTAGCTCCGTTTTTAATTTAGCTTCTTTAATTTGGTTTTGAATAAGTAAATGAGTGATAAAGTTTAAGTATTTACAAATCGTAAGGTGTGTCATATCTTTTACAAGTTTTGAATTATTAATTTGAGTTGAGAGTCTATCGCCTTTCATTTTAGGCTTTTCACATCTATAGATAAATAGCTGTTTTCTTTTATACAATTGATCCTTTAATCATTGAACAATTATAAATATTATTGATAGTCAAAAATAAATAGTTTTATAGGCTTATTGTATTTACATATGCTACGTCTAATGAGTCAACAACTCGTTTCATGTTATTTAATAATTTCTTTTCTGCCTTGTAAAACGGCGGCCTAGGACCACCAGATTCAAGTACTGCTTCAAAAAACCTTTTATCTTCTGCTAAACGACCAAGATAAAATGATTGCTTTTTTTTTTTGCACGTAAGTTTTGTTTTAGAAAGTATCGAATTCAAGGCTTCTGTGTTATCCAACCCCCCTAGTTCTGCCAACTTCATAACTGTATTTCCCAAACAACGTTCTCTATATTTTTTTTTACTTAAATTTGTTGAGTTGTTTATTATTTGCGACAACTGAAATTGTTATTTATATTATTTTGAACTTATATAATTGGTTAAAAAAATAATAATAATTAACCCACTGTACAATTTTGTATTTGTACCACTAAAAATTACCTTTAGAACTCCTAATGTATAATCTATAGGCTGGACTTTTTTTTTTGATATGTTTAAATATGTTATTAAACTTTTTTCAAATTCGTCATTTTCCAGCATTATACTTGCTCTATTCTCCAAGACTGATAATTTATCAGGAAATTGTTCTTCTGCTAGCATATGATTTGCGTACGCCAATTTTGGTTTAAATAGTTGCTGTTGACATTTGCTTAGAAGGATTCTAGTGTCTAAATCTTTTTTGGACACCGCTAATACTTTCTCACAGTATTCAGCAGCTAAAATATAAATATGCTTGAAAGTTTTTAAAAATAAATACGTAACGAAAATTATAGGTATGCATACGCATTATATTATAAATTTAGGGCCCGGATTTACATGCATTTGTATGTTTTTTTCAAACAGACCATTAAGCAGCTAGATAAGCTACAAGTTTGAGTTATAGTCTATAGATCTGAAATACAAAGTTTTATTTGCATATTTTTTTTTTACATATTTTGCCATTTTTCGAAATGTACCTATAGCATATTTCTGTATTTTAAGATTTTTCTTTGCATGCAAATAGACTAAATGCATATAGCATGTTATGTACTATTTTTACCGTATTAATTAAATAGGTAATGTATAATATAAATCCGTATAACTATTAAGTTATATTTATAGTCAACACAATTTATGAAGAAAACTTTATCTTTTGTGATATGTTACTATTTATAGACTTATAGTATATTATAGATATTCTGTCAGGACTAGTTATTTGTAGTAATCTGTTATTGAGAAGTTTTAGTGAACAATATTTTAGTCATGTTTCTTCGTTTTTGTCGTGATCCGAGTGAGCGTAATTTGTTTCATTAAATGTTATTTATTTGTATTTAAAATGCCAAAAACTAGTGCAATAACGTCTAGTAGATTCCATTCATCACTGAAAATTAATCAATAGTCATATACCTAGGTACTTAATATAAAATAATTTTATTAAAAATAGCGAAATTTAAGATTTTTTTTAGCATATTTATTATTTTAAAAGAGTATATTTCTACGTGATAAGGTCATAAATGCATATTTTATGTTACATATTTTTAAGGTTAGGTTAGGTTTTTAAAGCATATAAACCCGGGTTCTAAATTATTATATATATTACAATATGTTATATATTTATATATATATATATATGTATAGATAACTGTAATTTGCGTAAAGCATACGTTAATTATTATTAAATTTAAGGTAATTTACCTATTTCATAATTATTCTTTTGATATTCTCTTTTAGCAATAGATTTTGTAGCCCATATCTCATTAAACCATAATTTAGGGCCTGTATCTTCATTACGAAACATTTTGGTAAAAATAAAACAGTTATAAGATTAATATATATATATATATATAATATGTATCACTTTAAACGTTTTTAAAATTGTAAATTTTGGAAAAATTTTATGAGAACATTAAAATAGTTTATTTTATTGTTTTTTATTATTTTTTATCTATTCAATAACATGGCAACAATTTATTGTATATTATATAACATAATAACAATACAATTTATAGTTTGATAAAAATGTTATTAAATATTATATAACGCATTTTTTATTAAGATGATATAATTATAAGGGTAACAACTTGGTAAAAAGTGCCTCAAAACTTTTCACATACCTATATCAATAGAAATATATCTAAAATATAGTCACAATATAAATATTTTTTTTGTAGATGATTTAACTCAAAATTTTGATAAAATTCGTCAAAATCTCGAAAATTTACAAATTATTTTACAGTTTAAAATTCAAAAAAAATTTTCTTTTTTATACCTTAATTTTGAAAATTGAATAGGTACAAGTTTTTTTTATCTATAATATTAATAAAAAAATAATAAAAATTATTGGATAGTAGGTAATATCAGACTGTTTTGGGTAATTAAAACAATAGATATTATATGTCGTTATTCAAAAACGAATAACTTTAGATACTCAAAAGATTTTCGCCAAACGCCTATATATTATGTTTACATATAATGTAGGTATACGTGTTAAAATTTAAAATTATTTTGATATCCCCGTGAATAATTTTAGATTTAATCTTCGTCTGCGCTAATTTCTGATAGAATAATGTTTTCGAACTATAACAAAATAAATAATTATGATTATCGTTTTATAGTTTAAAATGTTTAAATGTATAATTTAGTTCAAATTTGAACTTAAAATGTTTATAAAAATAATCTGTTTGTTTCAACTATAGCAGAATGAAAAACTTAGGAGTAACCCTATATTTTTCAACCATTTTTATTAAGTGAATAATTTTTTATCAATATTTATAAAAAAAAA
>VUJU01003983.1:300-21754 GCA_009835225.1 Aphis craccivora | reverse complement strand
TTAATAATATTGTAATATATAATATACTCACAGTGCACTCTTTAGATTGTAATAAGCGTGATGCACCATGGTTGAAGATTTTGGAAAGTATTGATTAAAGACTTCCGATGTTAGTAGGTAGATAGGTGTCTCCAATCAATTTAATAGGTAGGTATATACAGTCGGAAGATGTATATTCAAGTATTGGTAGTTACTTAGTTGCTACCATTCGATTGGTATCACTAATCAAAAACCTGGAAAATAATGAATAAAAAAGCAACGAATGAGATTATAATTCTTTCAGTTTTTTTTCAAAATAAGGGAGGGTGTAGGATTAAAATTTTCAATTTCTCTCTCCATTATTGGTATTTTTATTATAAATGTATAGCTATAACGACGACGATGTACCAGAATGAATGTTGTACGAACATCGGATCAACTATAAAATAAATTTACTATCTACATTTTACATTGATATTAGTAACCTTAGATTATAGTATAATATAATTATAATACATAAATTATTATTATTACTACATATGCTTATGACTACAATAATTATATCAAATACAATATGTACATTTTAATGTGTGAACATATGATTTAAAATGAATGGTTAATTAGATATGAATTATAACTTAAAAATTACCTATTCAATGTTCGAAGTAAAGCGACATTAATAAAATTGTCAAATTATATTATTAATAACTAACTAACAAGCAATCGTTAAAAATTGAATTTCTAGTATCAAAGTTTTCAGAAAATTATTTTATTTCAAATTATGATGCAATGCATTAAAATGTATATTATGTATTTGAAAAATCAAAAAAAAAAAAACAAAAAAAATATATTAAAAACGTCGTTTATTTTTTACGTAAATATGACGACATAATGATAAAGTATTTCTAAAAATGGTGAATCTTATATTATTATATTTTAATAGCGTAAGTAAATACTGAATTGTACACCTAATTATTACGAATTATATAAAAAAAATTTAATTAATAATTGTTTAAAAATAATATCATAAGATAAGCAATCAACTAAAACCACGGAAAGCACTCTGCTTTATAGTTTGTGTTGAGTGTTTTTCGTAATGGATGTGTTGAATTCTAATTTAAAGATAAACCAATATTCAATATATATCTATACATATTAGATACGTTATAAAAAACAATTTTGATCGGAGACGGTATGTTTCATTAGATATTTTACTTTATGTTTAAATTTCTATTATTAATTTATTTTTCTATTAATAATATGGTAGACTTAACTAATATTTTCAAAAACAAATCGTATTTACTTATTATAATACTATTATTTACTACAAATATAAATATATATAATTACGTATTACACATGTTAATGTCATGCTTTTCGCTCTATAGCTATGCAGTATACTACTAGTAGCATGTTCATCCTCCTGCTATAGAAACTATAGCTAAAATTGTTCTTTTTCTTATTAATTTCTGTATTTTGATTATACCACTGTCCTTGTATCGTGGAGTAAACTAACTAATAATATCATTATTCAGTACAAATGAACAACTATGATCAATTATCATATCGTTTCGACTCTTGATTAGGTACTTAATAGATAATATTTTCACACTATCTGTTGTCTGTTATTTAGAAAAGTTTGAAAAATTCAGTTCACTTAACACGTTTGCGGACACTTAGAAGTACCATTTTGTTCAGTAGGTATGTTTTAAATTGATACGTGGAATTACCATGTGTTTATGTGACTTAATAAATAAAACGGAAATAATTATCTATAGTGCCAAAATGCGCAATAATATACTTAATATGGGGAACACAACTTTACATAAGAAACCGTTGGAAATATTACTGCCATAACAGTAATGTCATTTTTTGGAAGGTATTTAGAATTAGAATAATCTTCTATAGCAGTAATATTTTAAATCGTCAATGTAGATGCAGATATAGACGATTAGGTACTGCTTATGCTGTAAAATTGATCGATTGTTCGTCAACGTGTTAAAATTAATTTTTGATTGTGCCAGTAAACTTGTTGAATAAGTTGGTGTATTTTCTACAATTTCAAGTTAGTTGAAATTTAAAAATACAGAACTCATAATATTTATTCTAAGTTATGATTGTTGCACTTATACTATATAACTACTTACTATTTTTACCTATATTTATATAACTTATTTTTTCTTTTAATGAAAGGTTTATTAATCAAAAATTCAGATATTGTAGATTTTTAGGCTTTTAATACTCATGCATATAAGGTTCAGTTACTTATTAGACACAAAATCGCCTGGTGCAGACGTATATGCAATTATCCAAATACATGATGAAAAATTCAGTTATAAGATTCGAATGTCAAAAAAATGGTAGAAGATAAATATTTTTGGTTAAAATTTAGAAATAAATTAGTTATAAAAGTTGCATAAGTTTTGTTGGTTATTAATGGTTTTGATTCATACTTTAAAATGTGTAACTATGTAACAACACATTTTATCGCATTTCATACATATATTATATATAATATATATATATATAAATTACACATCACGATTATCATATTATTTGATTTCGTTAATTTACTAATAAGTAATATTTAATATGTATTAAAACAGATTAACCTAAAAGTAAAATATATAATAAAATAAAATTCATAAATAATTAAAAATTATGTTTTTTTTTCTCACTCTGACTATAAGATTCATTCGGTTATAAGACTCACTTTGTGCTGGTCCCAAAGTGAGTCTTATAAGCAGCGTTTACTGTATTACATTTTATTTATTTATTCAAATATATATTATATGGCATCATGTATTGAAATTTGAATATCTAAGTATTGACGAATACCTAGTAATATATACACAATAACAATTAACGTTTATATAATAAAAATATTAAGGTGTTTCAAATTATTACAATAAGTTTTATACAAAACTGAAAATTTTATTTATTTCTATAAAAATTAAAATCACATTTATTACCTGCAATTATTTAAACATTGGAAAAACAGTTTATATCTTAGTTTTTATTGATAAACAGTTTTGGATCTCTTATATTTAGGGAATTAATTTTGATAAGAGAAAGTATTTATGGTCAATCAATAACACTTAATATTAATATATGTAAGAATCGAGAGAGAATACAAACGTCAATCGTTAAGTGGAGATAATTTAAATACATTTTGATATTATCCATGAATGGATCTGAGAATATTAAATTTTAATGAGATAAAGAGCAAATATTTATTTTGTACTAATTATATGGCTTTATTTTGCTTAGACGTATTATTAATCCAAACCGAAGGACAATATTCATAGTTGGTGTAAACGAGAGAGTAATAGTGTTTTTAAATTGTCTTCCTTTTACTTTCTAAAGTATTCAGTAGAACATTTTATGATGTTAAATCAACTTATGATTTTTATCAAGACAATTTAAAAATTTAATTTAATTTATGTATATATATATAAAGCATGGGTACCGCTCTGCTGTACATTAGGTGCAGTGTGGATCACTTATTATACATATATATGACTATATGAGTGTTAAATTTGATAAGAATTATAGGTATCATTGTATACAAAAAACGGTTCTGAAAGAAGTTAATTTTTCCGCCTTTATATTATGTATAAAATATATTATATTTCAAATTCGATGGTGAAAAAGGTGGTTTATGTTTTAATGACCTGAATGCCCAAAAATCAAATCATGTACAGAAAATATCAATTTAAACAACTGGTGTATAATATGTATATAAGTTTCTATGACTAGGTAGTAATTTTTAACTATAACAAAAATCTAAAATTATTTGATAGTAAATCATTATTTTACGAGTGAATTTAAGATTTCGTAAAAATTTAAACAAAGAATAAATTTTTTTAATTGGCTAACGTTAAAGTTCTTTTATAATAATAATTATTAATTTTTTATATATTGTTAAAAAAAATGTTATCAGTATTTACATAAATAAGTGAAATATTTTGAAAATTAAATTATGTAAAGGGTAAAGAAAATACCAATATAATAACTGATGAAATTTTCAAGTATCTACGACTTATACTTTTTGAATTAAAACAATTAACAAATATTGAAAATCATTTGAGGATAATAAATTCGTTATTGTTAAGCGACTTTGAACAAATTTAAATTTCATACACTCATAACATTTTTTTCCTATAATGAGGATTCATGTTTTCTTTAAAAGTTTAAAGCTATTTGAAGGAAAACTTTTGGAAAACTTGTGTTAAACTTTTTAATCTTAGATATAAATACAAAAAAATTTATGAATTTTCAACTACAAAATTATTTGTAAATGTTGGCAGTTTGACATATTTCGTAAAATTTTGAACTTTAAATGCTTATAAAAAAAAAATTGCGATAACGATTTTTGATTTTTTTTTTTTACTAAAATAAGAACAACTTATAAGAAACATTGTACTAAATTTTCAAGTTTTTTATAGTAAGGTATTACTTAAAATGCATGTCTATTGCTCACATACGACCATACCTACATGGCTACATGAAATATCATCACGGGTTTAATAATTAGAAATAAGATTTTTAGCTTATAAAATTACATATTTACATTTATACATACATAAGTAGTTATTGATAGTAGGTAATTTACATTCATATATTACATAGATCATTGATTTTTCTTGTAAAAGAATACTTTTTGTAAATAATTAAATCAAATATTTATTTCAGTGTTTTTATCTATTTCATTACCACTATTCGCGCTTTAAAAATTAATCTGCCCGCTCCCCCCTCTCACGTCATCTATAAAAACAAATTCACAACCAAAATGTTAATTATTTTCTAGACACAAATAATTTTGTTACATATTTTACAATAACTTTACCTTTACTTACGGGTAAAGATTAGTAAAATGACTAAAATGGAATGTGAGTTTAAAGGAATCTGAGTCAAAATCTCGACATTAAATATTAACGATAAATCAAAAACTTATTTTATTACATAAGTTTTAGTTATATACTTTATATAACTTTTGTCATTAGGACTTTAATAAGTATGTATTATTTTTTAGAATAAATATAATATAGTCAAAAAAATTTTAAAACTTGCAGTTATTTTATAAATTATTTATTGGTCATCTCAATTACTTTTGAAAGATTATGAATATTTTTCAATTTATAGATTATAAGCAAAGTGAATAAAACTTATTTTACAACGAACTGTTTTTTTTTTTTTTTTGTCTATTATTACTTATTACCCTTTGAGGTAGTAAAAATACTTTGGTGATTGTTTCTTATACCAAATTAGAACTAGTTAATTATTAGTGGAGCAAGAGTAAATTCTCAGTGCCAACCTAGTTTTCAAAATAACCAAGAAAAACGAAAAAGAATTAAGGAAAACTAGAATTTTAATACAAAATTGATTTTTCTTTTTTTAATGTTACATAAAAATAAATAACCTAAGATATACCTATGTCATCAAATTTTTATATTATACCATGATAACATTTTCAGAATATTTCGACCCTTTTTGACATATATATAAAATTCTCAATTATTTTCTATAAATATTGAGATTAAAATATAATCATATGATTCGATCATAGTCACATTTTTTTTATAAGCATTTGAAGTTTTAATTTTAACAAAATTAAACATATAGCAGTTAAAAATAAATGTTTATTAATGTTAAATATTCAATTTTTAAAGTCAATGTTTGAAAATTCAATATAAAATGTTCTTATAAATAGTTCATACAGTAATCAAAAAATCTAAAAAAAGTACTCAAACGCAATTATATAACTAATATTCTAATATGATTTTTATTTTTAAGTATTTTTATATTTTCAACTAGGTATAAATACAACTGTCTTTTGTAAATGGGTGGGTTTTCAGAAATATCCTCAGCCATACATACTATTTTTAGGATAGCTTTTCCACTGTATTTCCGTCGAATATATAATAATGTTAATTGACGTAAATTTAAAAAAATAAAATAAAATTTATTTATTTAAATCAATATTATGATAATTTCTCAAATCACGTGGATAGGATTCGAGGTTTTAGTTCTTGAATACAAAGATCCAGAACTAAAAACGCCCTTATAGAGCCTTAGCACGCATGCAATTAAAGTTTATACAAGTACCAAATAAAATTTATGAATCTTAAGATTTTAACTTTGAAGGAATGTGAATGATATATAAATATATATATAATGTATCTTAATAATAAACCATCAATTGTGTAATTAAGGTTATAACTTATAAGTATTAGGTACTACCTAGTGCCTACCTTTTGAAATTGGACAATGCATAGTTAAAGTCTATATATTGGTGGTATACAATTAAGGTGGATAAATCCGGCAAACAAATTATGTATAGATAGTAGGTACATATTAGAATAATAATTAATCATTGCCTATACCTATAGCATATTGGTAGATATTTGGTAAAATCATCACAGTGACAGCCGAGTTTTTAAACCTGGATATTTAAGGTTATTAATAATTGTGATAATGCTTTAACATATTATCTAAATTAAACAACTACCTATGAGAATTTATTAAACGCATTTTATTAAGAAGACACTACATCCGCATAATATAAAACAGGGTGGTACAACCTTTTGTAGCTGGCGGGCCAATTTACACATTATAAAAAAGAAACGACATTTTTACCACATAAAAAGGAGAACTTTAGCTGTGAAATATTGTTTTTATTTTTTCGATATTAGAACTACAAAAAAAAGTTATTCAAGTTCGAAAAGAACAAAAAAAAAAAATGGATTTTAAAACAAGAACTTTTTTTGTATAAGTGATATCAAAAAAATAAAAACTATACTTTATAGCTAAAGTTCTCTTTTTTATGTTGTGAAAATTTTGTTTCTTAGTTATAACAATTACTGTAGTATTCGTGGTTCTTTCTAGCGACTATCACAATGCACAAAGCGTCTTCTTTTAAGCTAATAATTTAAATTTTAGGTCATCGATAACAACTAAATCATTAAAGCTGCTTATTAGTTGCGTCTCAAAGATATCTTGGGAAAAAAGTCTAATCCAAATTGCGACCAAAGTTTTTTCGCATCATATTCTAGTTGCGATCCTATTAATTCTTGCCAACATTCTAATATTAGGTATTATCGTTCTCCGTTCGATAATAACGACAGTCAACAGTCATAATATAGCTTTTGAACATTAAAATATCAAGATAATTTTCTATCTGATAACGTGTTAACTCTTTAATAATGACAGTATCTACTACCTATCTAATATAATAATAATACCTGCAGTGTCATAACTCATAATATTAATAAAAACGTCTTATACACATACCTACACGACAATATATCATTTTAAATATAAAATCGAAATAATATTTTAAACCAGTGATGCAGAACCATGGGCGTTCTCACGGGGGGATATGGGGGATAGACCCTCCCCCCAAGGTTCTTTATTTTCTTGCATATTAGTAATACACATTTTGTCTACTTTTGATTTATCATATAACAATTTCTTTCATCCCCCTCCATTGAAAAATCCTGAGAACGTCTGTGTGCAGAACTCATATGATATGTGAAACGATCGCTTCACTTCTCAAATGAGTGGTATTGTATCACTTGTAACAGGACCTACTGTGAGTAACATGAGAATATATATACAAAGAAAATACATAAATTTCAATACCGGGAATTTAAGACCCATTTATATACAATGTGATCAATTATTCTCTAGAGAAAAATGCAGAATTCAAAAATTCAGTCGTATCGAATGCATGACAAACGCGTGATATTATTTATTTTTTTAGGTTTTTATATAAAATAGTATAATAAATATACCTGTAACATGTACCTACCTACCTACCTACTTACCAACCACCTATATGATCAAAGTTTAAGTCAAAGTAATTTATTTTGATTACTACAATCACATGCCAATTTTAATTAAAATTCACGTTTAACTTAAAAGGATCTAGGTAGGTACTTATAATAATATATTATATTTTAAAATTTTTTTACTCTCTATCAAAATAGTCTGTAGAAATTGTTTGCAACTACCAAGACATCTCCTAGAGTATATTGTATATACTTGCTGTAAAGACTAAAGAGACTGAGGCACCTAAATAAAAACCACGTAATCCAGAAACGCTGAACTATTGTAGTATTATACAAATATTTATACCTGCCTATAAAGTTTATTATATTAATCACGATTTTGATAAGACCATGTTTTAAATGAATAATATAAATTATATTTATGCATACTTAAGAGATTTTAAATATTTTTAGTTACATGTATACTGTACCTACAAGTATCGTACTCGTACATGGTATATGTATTTGATGAATTTATAATTTTTTTTATACTTTTATCCTCAATTCACCGACTAGAGTTTATAACTCACAATAAAAATAATAATACCTATGTCCTATAGTAATATTCTTTTCTCTGATTTTTTTTTTTTTTTTTGTAATGCGATTTATTCATCAGATATCTGAAAACATCTTTCTATCCATGTTAGAATGTACAGAATAATTATTACCTATTGGTCTATTATTACTAAAGTAATTATTTGATAAAACTATTTTTAAAAACTTTATAAATATAATAGAGATATCAATTTTCGTTTGTTTATATTATATGTGAATGATGTTAAAAGATAGTTGATTTTTGTCGTTAATAGAACATGATATAACAGCAAATAATTTTATAAAATTTAATTTAAATTTTATACAAAATGTATATTTTAAGCACTTTTGATAAATTCTTTTATCTCTTGTCTATATACCTATTGATATGTTATACGTGTACTAACTTTACATACCCACATATTATATACCAATATTAGTTTAATATAGTACTATTATAGTTTAGTAGTATACCTATATAGTATATACATATAAGCTTTTAATTTGTGTAGTTACAAGTTCTAATACAATTACAAATAAAACAAACGAACTAATATTAATGGAATAAAATATCTTTCGTATAGTCATGTATCAATTCAATTCAAATGTACAATATTCGCACGTCTGACAAAGTATAGTTAAATTTATTATACCTACCTTTTGGCTTCATTCTGTTTAATCAATACTATTCAGTAGGTTATAAACAATTTTCGTTGATACTATGTATACACATTTTTCATAAATATTACATTAAAAACAACCAAGTAGGTAGGTACTTTCTTAATACTAAACAACTTACCAAAATATGTTTTAATTTTAATTTTATTTTAATGTCCAAACAAATCTCCAGGTTAGGTCCAAACCTTTTGTAACGTATTTGCATCAGACAAACCAATACTGTCGAAAATAAGCGAATCGCCACATACATAGGACAGGTGATGTAGCAATATTAATTAAACATAATGATAACACTGTTGCATCTTCTAATCTAAAATTAAATCTTATCAAAATAAAAAAATGTGAAATTGAAAATCAAAATTAACGGCCAAAAGTCCAGACATGTTCCTAAACTAACCTTGAGAAAAATATCATAGGTATGTTCTTTACTTTGGGGAATGAAAATTCTAATTAAAATCTAAATTAATATTTGGGCCAGTTTTAAGGCATAAACATTTTCCAAAAATCCTCACCTAAAACCAACAAGGAAAATAGATACTCAACACTACATTACACCGGTACACCCTCCTCCGTTCTATCTTTAAATCAAATTTTTCTATCAACAATAAAATAACAATTTATACATACCTTATCAATGTTAAATCCTATTTAAATTTATGTCATATAGTTATGGGTTGTGCCCACAGATATATAAAAATACTAGATAGCCGACTTGGAAATGATTTTGAAGCCCACAAAATGGCCGAAATTCTCTTATCTAAGAGGTAAATGTTTACATTTTCACAAGATGATACAGGATATCATTGTCTTCAATTTAATATTTATCATAATATTATGAGTATCAGACTTTCTAAGTTCATGATTTTTATAATAATTCATATTATTAACTTTAGTCTCATTAAACATTAAGCGGTCATATAAATTATTAAATAAGTATCTATCTACTTTATAAAGGATCAATTTATTAAGTAAATATTACATTAATTTTAAAAGTTTGTTTAAATAAATCTTTTTGCTAATACATTTTTATAAAAACAATTATTTAAAAACTAATTATTATTAGTATAGGTAATTAGTCCATAATTTTATATACCTTTATAATTTTTGAAATACTATTACCTAATGTATTTACATTGTTCAAAGTAAAATATAATGAAGTAAATATATTTTAATGTTTATGTACAGATAAAATATTTTTTGCAATTCAAACAATCGATCAAAGGTAGGTAATATATTTATTGATATTTGAAGGTAATAACTGCTAGGTAATTTAATAATAATACAAATATTTAAAACAAAATAAAACAGGCATATCACCTAGTTTAATAATAATAAAAATATTTAAAACAAAACAATTGGTATATTAACTTCCAAATTCCAGCCTTCATCTTATTTATTTTCTTTTATATTAAATTAAATTATTTGTTCATCCTTTTTATTTACATTATTATGTTGTAATATGACGTTAGATACATAAACGTTTAATTTTATATTTAGTTCATTTATAAAATGAACTCAGATCAACCAAATTCAAGCAAGTGTGTACCTATTGAATATGCTTGAACATTTTTTTTAAACATGTTTATTTACATTTTATTTCTCGTTTGTTTTAATCTATAATATTATTATTGTTATTATTAATTAACTAAAATAATAATAGAATTTAAGATTATAACTTTAATCTAAATGTATACGATGTATTATTTATACATTTTCAATAGTTTTGTTTCCCGCCATAACATTATTACGGTTTATCATTTTATCATAATATATATTTTGTAAACATTCACCTCTTAGATAAGAGAATTTCCGCCATTTTGTAGGCTTCATAATCTTTACATTGTAGGAATAGGAAGTCGTCTATCTAGTATTTTTATATATCTGTGGTTGTGCCAAAAAAATAAAAGCTAAAAAAATTCAATTCATTTTTAGTTTGTAAGTATTTAGTACCTATTTTATGTACCTATTAGCAAATTAACTTACATACAATTTTGTATGTTAGTTTTAGTTGTAACATACAACTAATATTTTATATTAGGTATACATTGGAGACTAGAGTACTAAATTTTTTCCAAGTGGTATGTAATATTTTTTATCGTGGAAACATTAATATCATATTATACTTATTTGTCTTATAGAGCTAACTACTAAGTTGTACCTATTTCTTTGAAGTTATTTTAATTATTCTTCATCAGAAAAATGCAGCAATTTAGTACCTATTTAGTATTCATAAAAATATACATAAATCATCTGCAAAAGGTAGGTAGGCTAAATATATAGCTATTAATACTATGTTAATAAAAAAAATAACCTATGACAAAGAGTTATTATGTATTATTCATTACCATTTAACATCTAACAATATTTATAAAAAATATAATTTTCTTTTAATTAAATTTCGTGAACTTAAACTTGAACTACCTAGTTAACAACGGTATAGATCATTTAGACAAAGATGAGTTCCAGATCATTTCATTTACTTCCCTTTATAAAATCTAAATATTACAATAGTGAAAATAAATTTTTAATTTAATAAAGAGATCCATCTAAGTAGCTCAGAAGCTTAACTCAAAGAAACTTTACATAGAAGTTCTTATTAAATTTATCAATATAATATTGTGAAGTGCATCATTTATTACTATATAAATGTTGTGAATATATTATAATCTAAAAAAGCGAAGTTATATATCCAACTTCCCAACTAGAAGTATAGGATCTAACTAAACCAAAAAAAATTACATATTAAAAATTATACGAAAGCTCAATGTTAAATGGTACTCAAAATTGTAAAAATAATAATTATTATTTTATAAATCATTATTGATTTTACTCAAGTAATACAATTTAAGTTAATAATATTTTAATTTTAAATTATAAAATAATTTACCTAGTTAAGAGGTAAGTACTTATATAAAATTATTTACTAATTTTTTGTGAAAATTAGTTTCAAATTAAAAATTAGCAGAAAATAATATTTAGGTAGTTACTTAATACATAAACATAAACACACTAATAACAGAGACATTTTATTATTATCAATGAATAGGTACAGACTACAGTTGTAACTATTTTTTATAAAAATTATGAAATGGTTAAAAAACTAGAATATTTTAAATTGCTAATTTCTATAAAGATATATTGCGTAAATAATTTCAATATTTATTGCAATACTGTTTTATTAATATGCTATAATATTAATAATTATTGAACACATATTATTATATTATTATAAGAAGGCCATACGTTGAGTGTAAAAAACTACTTTACACAAACAAGAACCACTCTGGCTATAATACTAGTTAAGAACAAAATTTCAACCATAAAAATTGTTGATTTTTGACAGTAGTAGTACAGTACATATAGTGTTTATAAAAAAAATAAAAAATGTCAATTTCTATATATAATGTTGTCATTATAAAACAACTAATAATGGTATTTTTTTGGATTTGTATTTAAATACGTGAATTTATAATTATTAATTTTTTAATTACATTAAATTATTTATATCTGAACCCTTTAGCGAACATCTGTAACATTCTTTGAAATACTGTTTGGGAGATATGATACCTCATCTTATTTTTTTTAGTTAATGTTTAAATTAAAACACAAACAAATTTTTATGTCCATCAATTAGTAGGTTTGCAATTATTTGTTGTTTATACTTGTTTTATTTTGTTAGCTAATATTCAAAATTAATCATTTTAAACAAGTAGTTAATTAACTTCATAGATCACAGCCATAAAAAAATTTAATTTATATAATATGCTTGCGATCATAATGCAATGAATTACCAATATTTTATTTAATATCCACAAATAAATTTGTATAAAAGTATGTCACTAACTAATAAGTGCAATTAAACAACTAAGTATGTGTCAGATATGCTATGCTTTGATATATATATATAACTTTATTTTATAATATAATAATACACTTAAAATTGTTTTTACTATTATATTAATAGTTTTATCAAATAGAAAAATAAATTGTTACTTAATTATACAAACATCATTTACCTACCTAATGAATTTTTGAAGATAACTGTCCAGTTTGTTATTAGATCCATTACAATAAATTTGATGTTATTATACAAAGTAACTGTAAACAACTAATACAAAAAAAATTGTATGTATAAAACCTATTAACTAATAGAATTATCTAGAAAAAAAGTTTATAGATGTATTATGTTACACAGATGACCTTTGTAATTAAATGATTAAAAATTATATAGATGTTTACTATACAACATGCAAATGGATTATATTATATCTATTAGATTAATTACTATTTATTATAAAAAAAATAATAATAATTAATGTTCTCTAAATTTATATTAACTAAACCCTATTAAAACTGCGATATCCATTAAAGATTATATTGCTTTATTTTTTTAATGTAAAAATGAGAGTATTAAAAATATTAACATAGTTAATAAGTACTTGAAACCAATGCCATCCTTAAGACTTGAGTTGTGATGAATTCCATGAGACCATAAGAAAAAAATGCATTTTATTATGAAATATGTTTAATGAATTCAATAACAACTAATTAGCATAACTATAATAGTCCATTTTTTTTTTTAGAATATTGAAACCATCATAACATTATATGTTATGTTAAATACTAAGTTATTTATTCATTTTTTAAAGAAACTTACTTTTCATAAAAAAAATTATTAAAATCTTTCTAATAAATTAATAAGGAATTTTCAAATTATTACAAATAAAACCAATCGATCAATGATAAAACAATAATAAACAAAAAAACGTTATAACAGTTATGATATTTTCAGGAAAAATGCAATAATAATTTTCTTTTTTTTTAATTTTTTTTATCACATAAAATGTAATACAGCATTGAATTGCATCCTTACATTCTTTTACGATTAGTTCTTCTTAGGTACAACATTAAAAAGACTCAGCCCTTAATCACTTGGTACCTACTAATTTAATGGAAAATGTCTAGATATATATTTGTTTTTATGCATTTTAAATTAAAAGCTAGCAATTATATTTGTATGAACTCGATTGATTAATATAAAATATTAACTACCAGGCAAACAGAATTTTAATACATGATTTTTTACTTCTGACCACTTTTTGAAATTTATAATTTATAATTTATAGTCCTTATTCTAAATATCAGGGGTTGACAAGTAATTCCTATTGAAATCCGCAAGATAAAAATAATAAATAAATGTGATCTATAAAAAAAATATATTTGGTAAATTCATTATACAATCTAATTGAGATATTTTAACAGTCCAGATTTGGACAGCGGTCCGCCAATTGCCCATCATAACTCTATATTAACCTTTAACAGTTTTCTTCATATCAGTCAGGATTAAATTATGAAGTATAATGAAATAATATAATAAAGTAGGTAAATAAAAATGTAATGGAATTATCTAATTTTAAATTAATTCTATAACTACATGAAATAATTTAACTAAACTCATAGGATTTCTCAACTATTATTATAATAAACATCTAAAAACAGAGAATTTGGAATGCTTAACATAAATAGAGAAAAATAAAGAACAAAATTCTGAGTACACACATTAGTAAATTTAGAAAATAGATTCACTAGTAAATTCAAGTATACATTTTTATATTTTTATTATTAATCAGAACTTGAAGAAAATAAAAATTAAAACAATATATATTATATACAACTTATATTTATTAAATGTCGAAAAATTATTTCAATTAGGTATGTAGATAATATATATTGGATGCGAGTGTAGAGACAATTTAAAGAAAACTACAATATATTAAAGTTATAAAAGTTTTTAACTAATGGAGCATTCGGTTAAAGAAGTTTTCCTGTAGTACAACTTATATTTATAGTTTATAAAGTTTGTGAGTTAAAGTATTTGAATAAAATTAATTCAATACTTTCCTTAAGTTGAATAACATTCAATAGGTAATTCAGAAATGAACAATAATATGTTATTATTGAAATAAATGATAAGTAATTTTTATTAAATACTAAACATAATACTTAACATAATTAAAAATACTGAATGGATATATATAACATAATTAATTTAATTTAACCTGGATGGGTATTTTAAAAATTTTATACTAATTTATTAATAAGATGAGTACTACTTAGACATTTAAGGTTGTATTTAGTATTTATTTATTTTAATATTAGAAATTGTATTTAAATGAGTTAAAAAGCATTCCAATTTTCATTTCAATACACTTAAAGAAGTACCTATAGAAATAGGAACTCGAATAAATATCTAATAAAATAGATATTTATTTATTATTATTTTTTTTTTATAAGTATTTTTTCTTATACTGACAATTTAATTAATTTTAAAATTAAAATAGCTAGAAACTAACAACTGTATAAGAATAATTATCTACAAAATAGGTACCAATAACAAATATAATTTTAATCAATACTTAGCTTTAGTTTATGTTTTACTATATAAAAATTTTATTGTCAACTACTAAAAATAAAAAAGTATATTCACAATATGAACAAAAATAAATATTGTTAAATCTTCATACTGAATGGTTTTTCTTAAATATATATATATAATAAGTAATTTAACTTTTCTTAAAAGAATAGTTAGAATACCAACTTTGTACCTGAGATACAACATGCCTAAAGATGAGTGGATGACACATAACAACTTTATAAATGAACTTTTTAAGCATGATCTATATTATATTATTGTTGGTATGATTGTAAGTAACATTACTTAGTTTAAAAAGGCCAGGTTTTAATGCATTTGTTAAGAAACTTGTATAAATATCAAAGAAACGATAATTACAAACTAAAAGTATATATTTTTATATTATAAGGTAACTAAAATATAATTTAAATGTTATAAGTGTTGACTGCAGGAAACTTTTGCTAAGTACCTATGTAAATAATGTTCTAGTTAAAAATTTTGATTTAAACTAACACAGAATAAGTACAACTGATTTTGAAAATTGTTCCCAGGCCCTATCGAGGAACACCATCGTGTTATATCAATATGATAAAACACCAAAAACAAACCCAGTTGCATAACACAAATCGTATACAAATGATATTTTCTGTCTACAAACACAGCAAATAATAAATAATATGTATTTTCAACGACACCTTTATTGTCTGTGGTAGATTGGTCCGATCGCAATACATTATTTTAATATTACGGTCGGACCAACGTAGGGTTACTATTGTAGAGATACAGGGTAGGTCATCGACGACGTCTGCTAACAAACCGTTATTTCTCCGAAAAGACGGTGCCGACGGCAGTCGTCGAACGGACACTTCACAAGCTTGTGAACCCGAGAGAGACCCGAAAACCAAACATAAAAAACAAAAACAAAATCTAAGCACTTCCCACACACCCACACACACACACACACACAGAAGAGGTGACGAAGCCCCGTTCTGGGTGGATAGGGCATTGAGGCGCATAGATACCTGAATTTCGGCATTTTCGTGTCCACGCCGACCACGCCAGCGGCGGCTGATGCAGTACAGCGGCGGCATCGGTTCAATAGGAACGGTACCGAAACGGCGCCGAGACGACGCGGCGCGGTGGACGAATGGAGGGCGGCGGCGGCGGGTAAATTACAATACCTACGCCACGACGGGGCGCGTCGAAGACCGTACGCGGTGCGCGCGCGAATAGCGTATAATAAACGCGTACTCGAAGCGGCGCGCGACGGTGGCGTCGGCGGCGGCGCGCAAAAGGGTAAAAGCGCCGCCGTCACGCGAGCGCGGCGGAGTGGCCGTGTGTGGTGCGCGCCGCCCCGACCCCTTTGGCGGGTGCGTTGTGCGGGAGGACGGTGGAAAAGTCGCAAGAAAATTTCCAACGGCGAGTGCCCCCCCTGCAGGTCCGGCGGCAAGTCGCGGTTCCGACGGCACATGTCCGCGAACGTGATAACAGAGCGACGCGTGATAACCGCACGTGATAACCGCGATCGAAGCCGCCGCCGTCGCGGCCCACGAGACCGTCGGGCGTGGACGTAGCGACATCATTGTAAATTGAGTATTTTATTATAATATAATATAAGTATAAAATGAAATACCTAAACGCGGTATTACTGTATAATATTGCATATTACATATGTACCTATTTGGTGAGTGCGTGTTTGAGAGACGACTGTTGTAATTAAATCGATTACACGCCAGTCGTCGGTGTAATCAATATTATCGAGTAAAATAATTAAAAAAAATATTTAATAATTCATAATGAAAATGCCTGCGTGGGTATGACAACAATATTTACGCAGTTTCCACTGCAACGCTGTGGCGTAGCCAGCAGGTAGGCCCGGGCCTACCCACTTTTCTCCAAAAATGAATGTTTTATGTTATCATGTTTTTTTATTTGATAAAAATATCCATTGATACCTAATCCTTATTCCATCTAAATATCGGGCTTAGGCCCAAGAAAAATTGTCTAGCTACGCCACTGCTGCAACGGCCATTAAAATTTACTGAAGCCATTGATTTATTCAAATTTTCTGATTTATTGCACATCAACAATTATAATATGGTGCATTGGTACCTACCTATTAAACTACTATTTAATATATTGGTCATTTTATTTTTAATCAGACAGCTTATCTCATCAACAGCCGTCAGCCGACCGAGTAACGCGTTACCTATTTATAATATGTTTATTTTTCCCGAGCGAGCTTTGCCGGTTTATTTTCCGATTTATGAGTATATAAGTATATTCTATTTTAACAATTTAACATAGCATGTCATCACACTCGTTACACTATCGCTGCACTATTATGGCTCACAACACTATTTGCTATTGTTGTAATTCACATTTAGCTGACCACGATGTGAGTGATGTGGTCTTGTGGATATGCTTTGTTAGCTCATCCGAAATGTTCTGAACTATCCACCACTTAACTAAAATGCCTAGGAATGAAAAATAAATTGTTGAAATTGTTCTGTACTTGTGATCTTAAAGACTAAAGAGTAACTTGAACGTCTTGAACTAAAATCAGCTGCTTATTGAAGTTGATAGTTTGAAATCGAACATCGATAGTAATCAAAATTGTTGACTGTTTTTGTATTTTTATAATCTGAAAAAGGGCTCCTGCCGGTCGATTACACAATAAGTCTATGAATAATTTAATTAATTAATTAAACTATATAAATCATTATAGACTAGGTAGATTGTGTAGGTAATCGAAAATAAAGAGCGTTAATAGTCCTTTACGATTAAAATAAACCCTTATTTTTTTGGCTTGTGTCACTTTTTGGCCAAAACTTACCGTTTATTATTTTTTAATAGTTATATTATGTAAAAATGTTGATCATTAAAAATCACATTTGTTTAATTCAATATTTAATTTAATTTTAAAAAATAAGACCTTTCTTAGTTGTATTGTTGTAAATGTTTAAATTTTAAGAAAACTATGTCTGTATAGGTACTGGCCGAAAGAGAACAATGATGGCCCAAAACAGAAATTTATTTAAAATGAAATAGATCAGGACGGTACAGTTTTGTGATCCTAACACAGACATAACTCATAACTTCCATAACTCTCAGCAAACCTGTTGTACAGTAGCCCTGCTTATTAGCGCCTATATATGGATTCAACTATATGGTCAAGAACTACAAGAAGTATTATCCAAAGAAAAGCTGAGTAGGTATGTTATATCTACTAATATTGTATTGAACGATTTGTGGGTTTTAACTGCCGTCAAAACTGAACCATCAATAATTTAATCTAAATTCGATTTCAAATTCGATATCACAATTCAAGGTCACATAGTCGCTCAGGTAGATATATAAATGTAAAATTTTATTATCTATTACATTATTTAAAAAGTCTATAACGACACCGACGGCGGACACCAATAAATTAGGTAAGCTAACGTGAAACCGTTTGTGTTTTTTAATATTAATATATTGACTATAGTTTTTTATTAAATCAAATAACATCGACGATTCGACTACCTATATATTATCAGCTGAAATCCCGACCAACAATTAAAATTACAGACAAATTATAATATTATGGTAATTACCTATTAGAAGCACGTTTGCAGGAGAACAGCAGATTTTGTTGTAACCATCGTCGTCATTGGTACAAACGTATAGACATCATATTGTATTCGTGCCGTGTTTTACGCATTCGGTACTTACATACACTGTTTTACAATAACCTTATAATGTATCAGCTTATATTATAAAAGTACAAATGTGTAATCATAATATTATATATTGATCGAATTGTACCTACGAATTTTTAAAAAGTTCACCGACTTTAAGATAACGAAACGATTTATTATTTCAGAAACGTATGTTATTATTATTGTTCGGTTCAATTTTTCGTAACATATATAGTAATTATTGATTATAATATTAAAATTGAGGAAATAACAAAAGATAGGTGTTCTTTATCAATGATATTACTACATTAGTAATATAGGACGCGTACTAAACTGGCCGGAATAGGTATAGAATATAGATTATAAGCTATATAACCATATTATAGGTGGTACCTACGCGCACGTATTATTAACTGTTGGGATTTTTCCAACCGCACCTGCCTGTTGTTTTTTTTTATTAGTTGACATTATATTTTTTTACTTGTACTGACAACAATAATGTGTACCTACTCGTATGCGATGAATATAGTATACCGTCACACCACAGCACGCGAAAATCAAACAAATATCATGTGTTCAGAAAAGGCAGGTTATTAGTTTATTGCTTGTATTAATTACCTACCTACCTATTGGACAATATTTTTTTTTTTTTTTTTTTTTATACGAGACGTCGTAATATACTGTAATATATATGTAATACAATAGGTATATTATGTTATATAATGTGAGGTAACCGTAACACAATAGCACGGTAAACGGTTAGGTTAACAATGTATTTTGATTTATCAGAAACTATTTTTGCATCGGCTGCACATTCGTGCACCAAGCTCAGTAGTGCGGAAAAGTCCAACGGGCGCGCCCGACACCACACCCCGCCGCCGCCGCTACTCCCCCGCACATGACAGTAGGGTCAACCGAGACGGCCGCGTAATCCACTTCTCCTATAATACGCATTACGCCCGACGGGGTTGACCGAAAACGCGCAGTGTATGATTTTCCTCGTACACGACGCCGGTGGCAGCAACTATTCTTACCACCCATCCCGGCCCATCGATCCGAGCGCTTATGAAAAACTTCACCTTGACCTAATAATATGATGATGAGGATTTCAAAAAAAAAAAAAAAAAACGGTCTGATGATTTTTTGTTTTGTGTTTGACAAACCGAACGCGAGTCAACCTTGAACCTACTAATTAAAAATAACGAATGATTTTTAATCGTTGTCAAATAACGAGAACCCACGTAGAAAGATTTCAATACATACTTAAAACGGCTAAAAAAATAATACTAAAAATATTTATAATAGCTAAAACCATTGATTACATATTTACATAATGCAATAGGTATAATATAAGTATATTACAACAATATATTTATAAATACACACACACACACACACACACACACACGCACACACGCACACACATGTGTAGTAGTTGCCTCTCGCCACAACCTCTATGTGAACGAGGTAAAACGCACACGAGTTCAATGCTAAAACTATATAGAAGTTTAACTAACGATTAAAAGTACAATTAATTTATTTGGGTATCGAAACGCAACAAATTATAGTTAGATAGCTTACAGTAGAAATTATTTTTCTAAGGACATTTTGTGCTGTGATTGAAACACTTATGATTAGGGATCGGATTTGAAGGCAAAAGCTTTTCTTTTAATCATTATAATAAAATGTGTTTCATTTAATTTCTAAGATGATGGACGTATATTTTTTCCTCTTTTACTTATAAATGCCTGTTTGCATTTTTTTGCCTTTTGTACTTGTAAATGCATTTTTTGTGTTTAATTTTCAGTTAGTTTAATAATTTTATATATACAGCTAAACAGCTTGCGTATTATCGGTACAAATGGGTTTTATTCTTCCTAACATTTATCGATATCGCTGAGACGCTGAATACCTACTGTATCCATTTTCGTCTTAGTGAGTATTTGGTATGGCCATAAAAGTACCCATACTACCTATGTACCTAAAGATTAAAATATGTTCATAATGCGTAGATTCAAGATTGTTCGTCAGTCTGCATTTGTCGAATTATTTATTTTAATATTTACTAGTTATAGTACTTATAATTAATTTTGTAGTATATTTTTGTATTGATTTTTTACATAAATTAAATGCCTTTTTTAGATTTTGAACGAAGTGAAGAATGTATTGATTTTACAATGATGTGTTTTTTTTTTTTGTTTTTTTGTTTTTGTGTCTGTGTACAGCATAACTAGTCGAAATAATGCTCCAATTTCAAACTATGGGGGTAGTTTCCGATGTAAAAGTGAATATCCTTGGTGCATTATAGAGGTAAAAAGTTAACATTTTCCAACAGTTTT
>VUJU01003982.1:0-21756 GCA_009835225.1 Aphis craccivora | reverse complement strand
TCGACCATTATGTCGATAACTTATTACCACAAACAAATATTTGTAATTTTTTTTATTTACCTATTTTAAGGACATATTTTTTGTCATTTTTATGTCATATTTTGAGTAATTCGAAGCTTTGATAAATTTATATGTAATTTTATTATAATATAGAGTAAAATATTTTAAAAAAAATGTATTTTTATTAATTTCAAACTAATATTTGTAATTTTTTTAAGTCATTTTTTAAGTACATTTTTTGCCAATTTTGTCATGTTTGCATATTTTTTTTAGGTAATTTTTTATTGTTTTTAAGGTCATCAACTTTCGAGCCCTAAAATAACATTATAGCCTATAGGTCCTGTAAACAGTATCACAAATACTAACTAATTTTTATTAATTATTTACTAAATTTAAAATTGTTGTAGATTCATGTAATAAGAACTAAAAATACAGAGTCAATGCCGCTGCCATTGATTGTAATGACATTCCTTGTTTGTGCTCAGTGGTTGGTTTATGGCCGAATGTTACGTGACAAGTTTATTATGGTAATTTACAATTATATAATTATAATTAGATCTTTAAAATAATATTACAGACTTCAGTATAATAATATTATATATTTATATATATGCATATAGTCAAGTCGGGCATTTTACTAAATACCTAGGCATATAATCAAAGAATTTGATTTTTATGCAATTTCACTATCCGCCTAGACATTTAGTTAAACGTCTATTTCAAGTCAGACATACAATAAAAATGAAACATTTTGTATTATTTTAATAAAATGAAAAAGTTATCGGTTTGAGAACCTAAGGTTTTTTTTCATTTAATTATTAAAAATTATTGGTTACCACTATCAAAAAAATGAAAACGCTACATCACAGATAAAGTTCTTCTCAATACGATTTAAAATTTTGGTGATTTTGATATAAATATCGAGGGAGTAAAGTTGTCCCGCGCAAAATACTTTTTAACTATGTTACGCGTATATAAGACAGAGACAACACATGCGGGTAACACGTCCTCTTAACTATTAACTATACTTTTTATTTATTATTTATTGCTATTTTATATATATTATATAGTTTTCAACAATAAATTAATATCCTTTACCTACTTAAATAGTAAAGCTATTAGTGGCGTATCGCGTATATAGGTTTTTATTTCGGGAAGGGCCCGGGCTCCCTCGGCCCCCCCATAAATACGCCCCTGAAAGCTATATTTATCTTGGTTAGCTTGCATAAGGGCTTAATTTCTTAATATTATATTTTGTTCTGTTGGGCCAGAAGGTTCATAATATTATTATATTTTATACCTTGATGTTGCTGTGATTTTTATATATTTTTTGTATACCTATATATTATTTAATTTCTGTATTATTTAATACAGGCATATACAGCAACTCATTTTTACCTGAAACGTATTACCATTTTTTAATATTAGCTTATCGTTTACACACCCACAAATACGCACACACACCCATCGTATACTAGCACTCGGAGTTTTGTTCGGCGAACCCGTTCACTTCTCTTGAGTCACTATACAAATATAAATAAATATACACACATGCATACAGGTCGTTTGGTGTGTGAGTACTGGCAGCGTACGAAGTAGTTTGGTGACCGGGCGCGCGTATACTTATGTTTTATAGCAGCGGTTCCCAAACTGTGCCCCGGGGAGCCCTTGGTGCTCCGCAATGGCTTACCAAGGGCTCCGTTCGTAACACCACAACAATTTTTAAAATTGTACGTTATTGAAAATGCATAAAAATTTTATGAAGACTTGAATGCCATAACTCACCGATATGTATCCGATACCTAACCTGTAGTATAGTGCGTAAAATCCCGATATGAATATATTATATACAATTATCTAGTTTTATAATTTTAGACGTTAAATATTTCTTCGGGGTCCACCAGAAACTTCCCCTTAAAAAAAAGGTCCAGGGTTGAGAAAGTTTGGGAACCGTTGACTTATAGTAATAAGTATTACTATTGTTCTGTGTTACGCTCCCGGTCCGTTCAAGGTAGAACGTCTATCACACTTAGTAATTAGTACCAGTAATATTACTTATATTTATTTATATTTAAAATTTAAAAAAAAAATAGTACCAATGGACACAAAATTAAACACATTTTATATACCTAAGTGTTTCACATATTAATAAATAATACTTACATAGTTTTTTTTATATATATATTATTTGCGCGTACTGTTGCAATAACGGACGGGAAGAGAAAACTGCAGGACTTAATATAATAATATTATACAGCTGACGGACAATACCTCGATCGCTTAATTACCATACATTATATTATAATAACTCACAACCCACAATATAATAATTAAACAAAAATAACATAAATATAAATATAACGGCTGGCGCGCGTGAATGTGTGTGTGTCGGCCGGTGATGACAAAATAGATAGGGCGCCTGACTTGCGTAATCTGGTCGAGCGTTAATAATATAATTTATGTATTTATGTCAATCCTATACGGGCCTCAACAGACGTAGATTATTATTGTACAATTATAATTATAGGTATATCCCAGAGGTTTCCAAACTGTGAGTTGCGATTATATTTTTAGTGGGTCGCGCTATATTTTTATAATAAAAATTAAAAAATAAAAATAATATCGTACCTATATTATATATATATATATATAATTGTATATTTATATATATATTTTGTTGTAAACACTGATTCACTAAAAAAAAATGTTATTCATTGATATTGTGGATCGCCAAATTTTAAAAAATTCCCAAAGTGGATCGTACAATAAAAAGTTTGGGAACCTTTGATACACCATATAATCTAAATACGAGTAATAAGTTCCATATTATACTCGTATTCTTATTAAATAAAAATAATAGTTCATTGTTTTTTACCTTGGAAAATTAATGTAGGTACTTCGCTGTATGAGAACATTATCTATATTGAGTTGTGGTATATTTAAAAAAAAATGTTAAATGTTCCAGTAAATGTCACCAAACAATAACTTGTAATACCTAATTAAAAATTTACAATTATAATAAAACCTTTATATTTCGTTTTTTATTCTCATACAGTCATACTATCACATATGACATATCTAATTAGTAATTACCTGTGTATATTTATGATTTAAATTTTAAAACAATGTTACCGATGGACACAAAATTAAATGTATTTTATATAGGTATCTGCGTGTTTTACATATTATTATTAATAAATAATACATAGGTTTATATATATATATATATATAAAGTCAATAAATAAATAATAGAAAATATAATTGCGTTTTTAATATAATGTAAAATATTTCATTTTAGATTCTGAGCGGAGCGATGAATGTATTGATTTTACAATGTTGTGTTTGTGTGTGTGTGTGTACACTAGAACGTGTCGAAATAATGCTTCAATTTCAAACCTTGGGGGTGGTTTCCGATAGTAAAATGAATCTAGTTGTTGCGTTGGAAGAGTCATTTTTTGAAATTCACAATAGTTTTCAAAAGCGCCGGGAAAAACCAAAAAAAAAAATGAAGGAAAAACGGGAATTTTTACGCAAAACCAGTTTTCGACCAAATCGATTTTTTTATATGGTTGTAATAAAAAACTAATCACTGTAAATACTTGAAAATTTCACCAAATTTTTATGTTGGTGTTATCTATATACAGTTAAATTTTCAAAAAACTGACTTTTTTTGAGTTGTTTATAGACCACTGAAATTTTCGATTTTTTTGAGAAATTTTTTTTAAAGTGTCGATAAAAGAATTTTGAAAATTTAATACAAGGTTTCTTATGAGTTGTTCTTATTGTAGCTAAAAAAAATTAAAAAATCGTTAGTCACAATTTTTTTTATAAGCGTTTATAATTCAATTTTTTACGAAATCTGTCGAAAACGCGAAAATTAGTAAGTAATTTTGAGGTTGAAAAATCATAAAATTTTTTGTGTTTATAACTAAGGATTAAAAATACAACACTAAGTTTTCCATAAGTTTTTCTTCAAGAAGCTCTAAGTATAATTATAGGAAAAATTTTAAGTGCGTTTGAATTTTAAATTTTTACGAAATAGCGTAACGTAACGATTTATCCTCAAACGATTTTAAATATTTGTTATTATTCAAAAATTATAAGTCGTAGACACTTGAAAATTTTACCAGTTATATTTAGATTGGCGTTTTCTTTACACGATTTAATTTCCAAAATATTTTTACTTTTTTTGACCTATTTTAGACGACTGAAATTTTCAATTTTTCTATAAATTGTTTTTTTAAGTGTCGATAAAATTTTTTTTGGCCAATCAAAATACAAAATACTTGAAAATTTAATACAAAGTTTTTGCAAATTATTTTGTAGGTATAATTCATAAAAATTTTTGTATTAGTAGCTAAGAGTTGAAAATTCAATATGAGATTTTCTATAAGTTTAGCTTATAATAATTATAAAAGAACTTAAATTTTGATGTATTCAGGCCATTAAAAACCACCCTTTTCACCAACCACTGAAAATTATATCCTAGGCTGGCAAATCATCTTCGATCAGAATCGTTTTTCGTATACAATGATACCTATCATTAGATTCAAATACAACACTCCTATAATATATAATAATGATCCATACGGCACCTAATGTACAGCAGAGCGGTACCACCTTACCCACTTTTTTATTATTTGCCTGCCTTAATATAGGCATTTAATTAAATGACTAGGTGGATAGTGATATTGTATAATAATCTAAATAAAAATATATGCCTAGGTATTTAAAATACTTGATTTTACAATATGCTTACGACACATGCATACATATATGTATATTATATAGTTATATTATGGAGTTGCTTAATTCATATTTTATATTAATAATAAAATTGTATTTTTATTATATGAATATCACTAGTAAAACTATTTAGTAATAGTGATTAAACTTCTAGAGGTAAACTTATTTTATAATATTAGTATTAGTATATTTTATTTAATGTTCTACATAGTTATCATTAATGAATTTGTTTTTGTTTTAGTACCCAAATGCTGTTGGATGTATGCTTTCTATCATACAACTAGCCCTATTTGTTATTTATCCTAGAAAATCTAGCGTACCATTGACCTCCGAACTATATAATCATCACCATCCATATCCGTTTATAAAATTAATGGACGCATGAATGTAAATTTGTAAATTTCAGTATTACTTTATCAACGTCTACAAGTCCTTTAAGTAGCTAATGTTGTTGCAGTCTCTACGACAGTAACATTTTATCAGAGAAGTACAAAATACTAAAATTTAAAACTATAAAAAAAATTAAGTATTGTTATGATGTTATTATTATTAAACATATATTCTAAGTGTTACACTTGTGATATTTATATTTTATATTATAATTTAATTTTAATTATATTTAATTATTATGTTGATCTACACCATTAGTTGTAGTATAATTGATAAATTGTGTTGTTGTTGCTGAATTTATGATGACTGTTGATTATGTTTTTGTCAGTATTGTATTTTATAAATTATTTCCTACAAAAATGTATAACAGTAGTCAACATATTCTTCAATCATTGTGTATAATTACTAATTAAATACTACTAATGTTCCTTCTAGTTTTTAGTTAGGGCAATATAAGAAACCTTACCATTGTATCACTGACATCCAATTTAGCAGGAAAGCAATTTATAAAGTACATTAATGTGAAATGTATTTAATTTAAGCCAATAAGTATTAAAAACTAAATTATTGATAATGTAATAACATAGTTATTTATAAAGCAAAGCTGTAACTGGGGGTATAGTCCAGGGGCCCAGACCCTCCTCCCGAAATTTTTAAAAGTAGAAATATTTAATGTATAAATTATGGATAAAAATAACAAGTGTTCAGTATTTATATATTTAAAAAAATGTTGAACCCCCTCTCTACTGAAATATTTTCAGTTACAGCCTTGTGAAAAAATATTATTTTTGTTTTCTATTTTAAAAATATGTTAAACATAATATTATGTACCTTTTACTTTAAAACTAATGTAAAACTGTGTATGTCAACAAACAACAACGGATAATAATATTTTGTATTACCACCATTATCATTGAATTACTTAAAATATATAAGTAAAATACTTTATTTTTTCTCAATTATTTAATTATGATAATAATGTATTTATATTAATTAATTATTCTATTTAAAAAATATCAATTGAATACTTTTTATTCATAAAACTATTTTCATTACTAGTACGGAGTTTTGAGAAAATAAGATTTGAATTATTGTATGACACTATTATTTAAATGTATAATCATTAAAATTTGAAGTAGTATAAAACTTAAATATTTCACAAACTAAAAATGTATTAAGTTTGGAAAATTCTCCATCTCACATTATTAAATTTAAACATTAAATACTAGTCCATACTATTGAGTACCGTTTGCGCAATTACTAAGTTGTAGTTAAAGCATGAAGATAATACTAGTTATAATTAAATGATTATTATTTATGAACTAAATACTTAATACTTATTGAATATTAATAAAAATCAAAAAAAATTTTTTAAATAAATAGAAACAAAAGAGTGCCATTTTGAACAATCTCTAAAAAATCTGTATTATCTACATGGTTTGTCTTATATTAATAATTGTTAATAATTAGCAGAAAAATATACAGTGTATTATTTTTACTAATGGGGTAGAGGGCTGGAGGAGCGCTTGTTTCCTCAATAAATCATTAAATTTTATCTAATAATAATACTTGTAACAAATTAGATAAGATTATAATATTGTGCTCTATACAGTTTAGACTTTAGAGTAATCTAAAGTACCTATTGATCAATAAAGCCTTGGTTTTGAATCTCAATCGAGTTTATGATTAACTTAATTTAATTTAATATATATTGTTTTCTTAACAGTTACTAAGATAATTATCAAATTAGGTGATTTCCGACTAACTATCAAAATATGTGCTAAAATATAAAAGTATGGCTCATATATTTATAACTATATGGGTAGCAGAAATACTTTTTAAATATATCTGAGAACTAATAAAAAAAAAAAAATGGTTTCATATAGAGGTATACTATAGGACATAAGTTATAACTAAAATTTATGATACATATTTTATTCAATTTCGCCTTTCTTTTATATAGGATAAAATATTGTGAAGATCATAAAATCATAATTAAAAAAAAAAATACAACAAACGTTTATCTTGAATTTTTATGATTAAATATTATTATTAAAGAAACTATTATCTAGTTTGTTTAGCAATGTATTAAAAAAAATAAATAAATAACTAAGAATAGTACCTCTATTGGAGACGATTGGACAAACCACATACAATACGTCATAAACCTAACAATTTATTAATTTACAAACAAAACGGCATATTATAAAATTATAAAATTCTGAAGTAACTATCGCTATGAAAATCAAATATCAAAAATTGGAAAAAGAATTAGTAATTTGATATTTTTGTTCGTAAAATCACAATCACGGCACAAACGAACAACAGTTGATGTCAAACGACCACAGCATGGATGTTGATTTAAGATTTTCATACAGCTAAAAACAGGTGGGCTGTTGTGGACTGCGGACACATAGACTCGCGGGTATTACAGTCGGTAGGCTTTGGCGCTAAACTCATACCGATTAACTACCAATAATTGCCCATTTCGACGAGAAGTACATAACAATACGAAAATGTCATATATAATCGAAGGAACGGTCGACCAAAGGTGTACAATGTTTATGTCATGATTAACTAACTAGTTAACTACTAGTTAGTTAATCATGGTTTATGTGGTCTCGTCGATTCACGATAATAAATATTAAATATTATTATTCATACGTCGTGTACTCGCGGTGTCTGCTGACAGTTCAAAAATCAGCAGTGGCTTGTTGAATAAAAATAACAATAACAATAAATTACACTTGTAGATGGGCAATAGAGAAACCTATTATAAATGATACCTAATATATTATTATCGTTGATGGGCGTTGGGAATTCATTTTTTTTTTTTTTTGTTATCTATGCTGTCAGTTCACTCGTTCACTGCGCTCGACGCTATCACTGCCGCGGCCGCCGCCCGCCGACGTCGTATCACCGTTGTCGTTATAAACAATAAGACTATTATTTCAACATTAAATATTTAAATCGTAGACGATTAGAGATCTTTATACATTTATACAATATTAGACATTACGCCCATGCCTTGAATACTTACAGTCTACACGACTACCTATACGTTTATTATAAATGTGTTATACTTGTCGATACGGCCAGTATGCACTATCAGTGAGTAAAAGATTTCAATTTGCTCAATGACGAGATTCATAACTATTTTCCCGTTTTCCAGTAGATACGATTCATGACAATAACGCCAGAGTTAACCGAACGGGATCAAGACTGAAACTGCTCATATCATAACTATTAACTACTCTACAGTATCCACTAGTATTTGTTTACGCGACAATTGTGCTTTTGTTGTTGTTGTCGGACGTAGCTGATATTTCGACAAATGGTGAGCAAGTATATATTTTACTCTTATGAATACCTATACATCTTTAAATACTCGTGTGTATGCTTTTCAGCAATAAGTATTCGCAATCTCTTAATGTTTTACTGCCGTGTTTATAGTTGTTCTCTGGAAGTTGGTCGATTGAAGTGATGGAGATGGATGATTATGTTCACGCCGCAAAGTTAACAATTACTACTCTCCATTTCCGTTAAGACTACATAGACGGCAACAACAATTTGAACACTCTTCACTCCTTCACTATAATGTTTTTCAGGGTCAGACATCAGAAAATGGTACATGTGTACCTAGTCGTACTTGTGATACTTGGTATGCTAGTAGTACTGGGCGCAATGATAGCGTACCATGCATTGTTGCGCGAACAGAATTTTCAAATCGAAGCAGCTGTAGCCAAATTGGTAAATGGCAATAGTAACTACCAGCATTTTGGTAAGTACACAAATCTATACTAGTATACTATGTACTTATTAATTATTACAATGTAATAGCCGATGGCTATAGATACTCATAATAAAATAGATAAGTATGCTAGCCATTCTGTGATATGTATCTGGGTATACCATCACATATACTGTCTATCATAATTCTCCGCAGAAAATTACAAGTATATAATATAACATGATATCAAAAATATTTGACATGCTCAAAAAATGTATAGGATTTTAGCTTACTATTTGTTTTCTCTGGTAATCGGTTAAAAGTCTGGTAACAAATGTCTGGTGTCAGTTTTTATTGTCGGACAAAAAGTCCTAAAAACACAAAATATTCTATTAAATTTTTATTTATAATTATATACACTCTATATATATATATAATATATGTTATAAAATATAATTTATACCTATTTCTTTTAATTTTAAACTGTAACTACCTATCTAAGAATAATAAATAGAAAAAATATAACAATATACACAAACATTATCAAAACAAAAATTAATATTAATTATATTTTATAATATATAATATTTATAATACTATGTACTATATGTATATAATAAATTATATAATTATACCTAAATGAAAAATTAATAGAATATTTTAAATTTTTAGTGTTTTTGTCTGACAATAAATACTGTAACCAGACTTTTTGTCCAACTTTTTTTAAAACAAACTTTTTGTCCTAGATTTGTTTTCTCTTTAACCCCTATACAACATAATAAAATCTACATTCATCCAATATTATTTTTTTTCTTTGGGATAATTTTATAATAAAATTA
Source organism: Aphis craccivora (assembly GCA_009835225.1). Taxonomy (NCBI): domain Eukaryota; kingdom Metazoa; phylum Arthropoda; class Insecta; order Hemiptera; family Aphididae; genus Aphis; species Aphis craccivora. The sequence goes on along the minus strand of VUJU01003982.1, from coordinate 12,050 downwards.
ATCACTACAAATATTATATTTTTGAGGGTATGGACCAATTTTTCAAAATATTGTCTCAAAACAATTTAATATTTGTTTAAATTTCCAAAAAGAAATTTTTATTTATAAAGTCGAATACAAAATTATATAATAATTAAATGTTAGACCATATGTCAAACCCTAAAAAATATTATCCATCATAATATTTGTAATTGATGATTTTGTTCTAAGAATTAAGAATACTCAAAAATTATTAAAAATTATTTTATATAAATGCTTTTTATCTATGTTATAATATGTGGGTCCTAGAGATAACACAAATATTACGCTGATATCTTCTTAAAGTAAAATTGTTGCTTATTAACTGATTGTATTACTCATCTATTTTGTTATAGCAATAGTATGATTTGCCACAACCATGTTTAACATTATTAATTTTTGTATCACAGATTCATCTGCTTCACAGTACCGCCAAAACTCTGTGATGATTTTAGAAGAACAAAAGCCTTTGGTAATCTACAATAGAGTACCTAAGACTGGATCCACAAGTTTTGTTAATGTGGCCTATGACCTACATTCCCACAATGCATTTCGGGTTCTTCATGTCAATGTTACGGGGAATTCACATTTGCTTTCCATCTATGATCAGGTACTGATTACCAAATTCATCTCAAACTTGTATTTATTCAATGAGTTAATTAAAATTAATAATTATTATTTCTTTCAGTATCGGTTTGTTGACAATACCACACGATGGACACGGCCTGCATTTTATCATGGCCATTTTGCATACATTGATTTTGAAAAGTAATTTTTTATTAACTTTGAACTTTATTACCTAAAATACAATTATCATATTTTGATTACACTTAATAATTTCTTTTAAAGATATGGATACAAGAGGCCATATTATGTTCAATTGTTACGCAAACCTTTGGATAGGTTAGTTTCGTACTATTATTTCTTGCGGTATGGTGATGATTATAGACCACATCTTGTGCGCAAGAAACATATGGATTCATCGACAACATTTGATGAGTGTGTTGAGCGAGGAGGATCTGATTGCCAAGCAAATCTACTATGGTTGCAAATTCCTTTCTTATGTGGTCAATCTGCTGACTGCTGGTTTGTATATTATTCTTTTTATTATTTCAACTAATGATGCATCACTAATGAGTAATGCAGTTGTTTACAAGTTTTTTTTAAATTATAATTTATAGATACATTTATTATTATTATGACCGATATGTTTTAAATTTAGTATATGGCTTAAAAAATATTACTCCGTAGGATTCCTGGAAGTGAGTGGGCATTACAACAGGCTAAACGCAATGTTATAGAAAAATATACTTTAGTTGGAATTACTGAACAAATGGGAGAATATTTACAAATGCTTGAACTTGTGATTCCTGGTGGGATGTTTCGCAATGCTTCTGAACATTTCAAACACAGTATGTATAAATGGTTTATATTTTATTTACTACCCTATGATGTATTATTGTATTTTAGTTCTGTTTATAGCTTTAATTAATATATTATAATATTATAATTGTAGGTTCTAAATCACATCTAAGAAAGACTGCCAAAAAATATCCTGTCTCTCGGAAGACCATACAAAAATTTCACGAATCTACAGTTTGGCAAATGGAAAATGAACTGTATGCATTTGTTACCAGAGAGTTTGCTTTTGCATATGCTAAACAATTTCCAAATGTCTCGTCAGGACTTGCTGGCACTACGAAAAAAAATGTAAAAATTAGTGAATTATCTCCACCTAATTTCCGATATGAAAAAATATATCCAAAACCATCACAACAAAAAAAGAAAAAAAGCGCTGCTCATGTACAATGAATTTTATTTTATTTTTATAACTATATACAGTAGTACCCATGTTGAAAATACAGTACTACTTAAAACTATTTTTAATATATTTAAAATATGATGTGTATAAATATCTCAAATCCGTCGTGTATAATACACTAAACTACGTATTCTATATTTTTATTGACGCCAAAAGTTATTGTTTATAATAATGAATTTGTTTTAAATGTTGTCTGTTAAACTGTTGTAATTTCTTTTTTTTTTATATATATAATATACAATTTACTTGACATCAAGTAGTATAGTTAAAATTAAAACTGTTATTTTTATACTTGTAGAGAATAATAATTATAGAACAACCAATATTGACTGAATTTATAATATTTATTATTTGTTTATACTTTTTATTATTTATACTCAATATTCTTGATAAAAAATAAAAATGGGAATTTAGTTGTAAGACTGCATTGTTGATATTTTTTCTTTTAATTTTACTATTATCGGTCAATCACATAATAAATAATCGGTAATTAAATATTTTTTTACTTGTTCTTGTATACTATTAGGGTATTAGAATATTATTATTATTATTATTATAAAGAAATAATATTAATGAAATATAATAGTTTATAAACCACAAACTTAATTATCTTATTATGTGATACGATAATGACGTGTACTACTGTAAGATACTACTTTACGCTTTGCATAAATATAGATTGTAAACTAGATTGCTAATTTATGACCGGTGTTGTTTTTGTGGAGTCGCAGGTATATGAATAATATGCCTTTAATAGGCAGGAAATATTTTATAAAAAATGTTATAATATGTATTAGACATGTAGTCTATAGAAATAATTTTGGTAATTTTGACGTGTCAATATAAGGAAGTCCTTTTTTATAATATTACAAAATAGACTAAATCAGCTACTGTCTACAACTTGTATTAATTTTATTAAAAATATTCCAAAAATTCAAGTTTATTATTAAGTGTATTATTTGTACAATAATTTAATAACATGAAACAACTAACAATCACATTTTTCTTTTTTAGGATCCTATTGGCTATTGTTAACTTATTATTTAATAATTATAGGCAGTGTGTGGTAATATAAAAATGATTACTCCTTAATTAATATACTCTTCTGTAGTAGAAATAATGATTCATGAGATTCTAAGGAACATTTTAAAGTGAACTTCTAATACACTTGACCGTCTACTTCATTGCTGTGTTTATGTGATTTATGATCATACAAAATTGAAAACATATATACCAAAATGAATATTTATGACCATATACATGAACTGGAAAGGGTTGAAAATACAACTTAAAAACTAATCAGGGTTCATCACTTCATATTTTATAAATCATTTATAAAAACAAAAATAGATGATAATTATAATTACTGTTACACGCTTACACTTGTTATTTTTTAAATTAAATTTTTTTTTTAATATTATTCACACAGTTTGAAGTGATTACAAAACATTTTTGGAAAAGATATATTCCTTACAATATATTTATCTTTGTAATCTTTAAGTTTTTTACTAATATGAATAACAACATATTTTGACATTTTAAGCAGGATATTTTTTTGAGTACTTCAATACATGAAACTAAGTAGTTAACACGTCATGACTGCCATGAGGGTGATTTTCGAAATTCATTAGAGTTAAAATTTGGCCATGAGGGGTAAATTTGTCTCTCATTGCTATGTCGTTTTTGTACCTTCGTAGGATCAAAATATATTCTCTTAGTTAAAGTCTACATTACATAGTATCAAATTCTCTGTTATCAACTGGTTAAAGCCCTTAAACAGCTCTACTTGGTATTTAAATATTTGCATTTCTTACAAGTGATCAATTATTAATTTAATTAAAGTTTGGCCATAATTAATTTTGGCTCATAAGGATGATACGCTGATAAAGGCAAGGCTGTCAATAAGTAGATACTTAGGTACTAAGGTACTTTTTTATAAGTATCAAAAATATTTAAAGTAGAATAACTTATGTGTTATAACTATACCTGGCCTAACCTAACCTTTTTACTGTTTAATAGGTATCGAATGTATCCGATCATTGAGTAAGTCCCTGTATAACGTATGTATTAGATTTTAGTTAAATGATAAATCATGGCATATTGATATTATATTTATTATTTGCAATACGCCCTCCACCAACTGCATTGACTGAATAGCATTAAAAATACTGAGACTTATCGTAGAAGTATAGGAGTGGTGTGAATAATTTAGTGGTATATGTAGTAGCATTAAATTAATCTAAATTTTTTGAAAATGTCATTATAATGTACGTAAAAATTTTAAATCTCCGCACAAAAATATATTATTATGCTTGTACCTATATTTAATTTTGTCCTAATTTTAACTTAAAATGTCAATTAAAATAGGTAGGTACTCATGAAAAATGTTGTATTATAATATTTTCAATTTATTTGGCAGAGCAAAATTTTTTTATCGACATTAATAGAACAAATTTAAAATTTCTTTGAATTGTTCAAATGTTCAAAATATTTTCAGAATTATATTACCATTATACAAAATGTTAACAAAATGCTAATATAAACTTTTGTTGAAAATTTTAACTATTGTGTTTAATATTATAGAACAAAACAAACTAAAAAACCGATTTTATCAAAAAAAATTGTTTTTTTTTTTTTTTAAAAATTTTTTCGTTTAAATATATTAACCTAACCATTTACCTATAGTACGACATTAGGTAACGAGATCAATACTTCGAGAGAAACAAAACAAAACAATTTATATTGGCAAGTGCGTCGTGCGCAGCTGTGTTAATCCTTTAACGACACACTGCATTTACGGCCGACAGGACTCGCAAGGACACGCTCTCGTAAACCATTTTCGTACGGATATATTATATTCTATAATATTATGTCATGGTTATTATTATAATCTGCGCCTTGAACTTGAATCGAAACTATGTCGATTTTGTTGATATCGTCGAGGACGTCGATGAAACGGAGTTCACCGTACCAGGGTCGCACGAGCTTCGGTCGTCGTCGACGGCGGCGGCAGAGCGGTGTCCGAGCGATCGGCGGCGGCGGCGGCGGTGCCGATAGACGACGGCACAACTGCAACTACGAACTGTCGACCGCATACGTTCCTGGTACGAGTTTCTGATCGGTTTTGATCGAACCATTGTTCGTTGCGCCGAGATTTTTACGTCGCCCGACGAGTGTGCGATTTGCACACTACCGTCACTACTACAACACTAGACGCAGGCGCGGATCCAGAGGGTGGGACGGATTAGGCCCGGTTATATTTATTATATTATAATTTTGAATATTATTGGCATTGGTTTTTGTTTTACAATTGTTATTATTAAATTATTAATTTAATTTTAATTATTATTATTATTGTACACGGAGAGTAACAAAACAAAATTATAATATCTACCTTTTATAATAAGTTTTTCTATACAGTGATGACATACAACAGATCCGACTATGACAAGAAAACTTTTACATAACCTAGGTCTGCATCAATTGAAAGAGAAAAAGCGAAGAGTTAATACAAAATCCAGACGAAATTTTAAATGAATTTGAAAGCGATAAGTTAAGGAGATTAAAATATGTTCCACGTAACTGTATTTTAATTTTTTTTTTTTTATGCTATCATTAGTAAAGAACTATTGAAATATTCATTACTAAATGAAAATTATTCTTCATTAAATCATGATTTTACTGTATTATCTTTTGTGGTGAAATTTACGGGCCTGCCCAAAAAATTATTCCTGGATCCGCGTCTGACTAAATAGCTTCACTTACAGTAAATTATTTTATTTATTTCAAAATTTCAAAATTCAACAATCAAATATTCAAACGCGCGTTATGTGGGTGGTCCAAATCAATAAACAACAATTAATTTTTTAATTTTTAGATTCCTATAAGACAAAAAAAAACTGTATAGGTAACTGTATTTTACTTCAACTCCGTATATAACACACGATTAATATTTAAAACATTACATTTTAAGTTGACACAGTGCGTCAGTGCCGAAACAACCGGGCGTGTTGCGTGTGATAAACACACGGGCCCCGGACCCCTTTCTATGATGGGGGGGGTCCAATAATAAAATTGATTTAAATTTTTTTTTTATATTGTTGAAACTAAAAAAAAAAAAATCATTGTAAATACTTGAAATTATCACTAAATGTTTATGTTAGCGTTATCCATATCCGGTTTAATTTTCAACATATTATGGTTTTTTTTCTAAGCTTCTTATAGATAACGGGAATTTTTTTTGAAACGTCGATTAAATAACTTTGGATTCTCAAAAAAAACTTGAAAATTTAATACAAAATTTCTTATAAGCCGTTCTTAATGTAATTAAAAAAAAAAAAATCAAAAATCGTTGTTCACAATATTTTTTTTGGTTAGGTTAGACCATATTTTTATGGTCTATGTCAAAAACGCAAAAATTCACAAGTAATTTTGTAATTAAATATTCATAAAATTGTTTGTATTCATATATAAGGTTAAAAAATTCAACACGAAGTTTTCCATAAGCTTTCCTTTAAATAGCTATAGAAAAAACTCGAAACGTTATTATAGGAAAAAAATTTAGGAATTTAAAATTGTTATTATTTATTTTTTTATTTAAATTTAAAATGAATAAAGTAGGCTACAAATTATTAGATGTGTTATAAATACCTCTATATGACTATATGTTCTAATTATGTTAACCTTATTTTGTATGAGTAAAAACTCAAATTCCAAACTATGTTTACGAATTTGAAATAATTAATTTTACAATTAGTTAATTTTTCATGAGGGGGTGGGCAATAATTTTATTTACACACAGGCCCAAATTAGTGTAGTTGCGGCACTGCTCGTATATGGTCAATAAGTATTACATTAGTATATTACCATACTGTAGATTAGATATTTGCATACTTAATACATTTGATTATTTAAAGTATACCTACCTATAAAATGACTGACATTATATATTATAGATTACAATTACTGTAGTTCGTAAGTTATATTCTTATATATTTGTTTTATTACTGATACAGGTATAGCGACCATTTATTATACAGTTGAACAGCTCCCGATTACGCGTTAGTGCTTAGTATATTATCAATATTTTCATTATTTACTGTATTGTTGAATTTGTTTACTAATTATTTATCTTAAATGTCTAATATGTATATCCATTTCCCTATAGTTAGGTTAGGTTTTTATGCGAATAATTATAGCATGTATTTACACGGTAGTTTTCGCAATTTACACGTTTTTAGATTTTGCATAAAATCAAAAATTAGGTACCACGAGGGCTGGAGAAACGTCAATATTATGTTATTTATCAGAATGTATTTCTATATGCCAATTCAGCACGCAATTAGCATGAATTGGCACGAACAAACCCGAGATTTTATTATAAAATAAATAACTCGTCGAAACGCTAAGATACAAAAAAGTAAACACAGAAATATCATATTCTATAAACCTATATACATAGACGTATTAAAAATAACCTGTGCGTAGAAAAAATATTTTTAGATATTATGAAAAAATCTAAACTTGAATTTAGGGATTGTTGTTTGAAAAAGGTTTAACACATCTGGTATGTCAGAGAATAAAGATATACATATACTGGTATATTAATATAAACCGTTGATTACCTATAATTTACTTATATTTATGATCAATGATCATCGATCATTCTAAATGCGTAAACATACAGAGTACTAATTAAAAAATAAAAACAGAATAGATAGGTTAATTATTATCGTTAATTTTATTTAACAAATTTCGCATAAAAAATATTCGTTGGTAACGATGGAGTAAAAATGAATGTATATTTTCCTACAATTTAGTCATGTCAACAAACAAAATGATAAAGATGTATTTTTCCTTACACATAAAACGGTTTTACGTTTTTATTCACCAATATCCGTGATCAAAATCGTTATAATTATGTAGTTTTTCTGTTTTGTTTTCGTCGAATAATCAGCCGATGTTCCACAATTTTTATTTTTTGAGCAAGTTATCTGTAAAAAAAAACTATTCATAATGGCAAATAATATAATACCTCAGGAAGATAACACCAGTGAGATACTAAAAGCCGACATACTTAAATATGGCTATATTAACAAACGAAATAAACTCAGAAAAAACAAAACAAATGCTAATCCAGTTAAACGTCAAAAGTAAGAATTAAATGTCTATTACTGTTTACCTACCTGTTTTCTATTGATTATTATAATTTAATATTAGTATGAATATTAAATAGTAAATATTTTATTCGATAAGCTTGAAATAGAAAGGTAAAATAAAATTTGATAGACTTTTCAAGTATCAAGTTAACAATTATTTTGTAATAATATTGTAATCTATAATTATGTTAAATTATACGTATTTATATTGAGAAGGTTACCAAAGCTGGGCAGTAACTAGTTAATTTAAAAAATATTTTTTTGACAAATCCTAAATAAACTAATTTTAAAAACTAACTTAATAAATAATTATAAATTAACTTAGTTATATTGTTGAAATAAAAGTAATTTGTATAAAATTATTTACATTTTTTTTGTAACTGTAAAAAAAAAGTAATTAAACTTATAACTTTGAATTTATATAATTTGTTATTTTTCTTTATTAAATTTGTAACTTGACTTAGTTACTACAATTAATTTATTTTTTAAAATTACATCTTAAATTGACGTATAGTTATTTTTCTTTATTTTTAGGATACCTTAAACAAGTTTTTAAAAAAATTGCCTAGCTTTGTAGTAATCTCGTATAACAATAGTAACAGTTGAATATGATAATATATAGTAAATTATTTAATTAAAAAATGACTCAGCTACAACTAAACAACTAATATCAAATAGGTTAATAAATTAATGAAATACCTAGTACATCTTTTTTTAAGCAGTCACTGTACTTAAATGTTAAAAAATATGATTAAGCGAGTGTTTTTACTTAATATAATCTATGGCATAATATTTGATAATATGTAAATGGCTAATATAGCTTAAGTATTTCAATTATTAATAATGATTATCAGGGGCCATGACAGGATTTAGTGAAAATTGGCTGAGTGTGGAATGCAGCCCAGGGCCAACACAATATTTTTTTATTCTATAATTTTATTATTGTACATATAAACAAAAATGAAAGAACTTAAACAATGCTGAATACATATTATATGATCATAAAAAAATGGCTCATTCATTCACGAACATTGAGCGTGCATTTTGAATAAGATAGCTATTTATGATAATCATTATTATTTATTAATTATTATAATCTTGTTTTTATAATCAAAGAAAGGGCGCAAAGGTGTTAGTGAAATATTATCCAATAGCTACGTACCTACCCAAAAATTCATTTTTGTAAAATCAAAAGTCGAACAGTTGATGTTAAATTAAAAAGTTTATTATATTTAATGTTAGTTTAAGGACTTTTATATCTGCGTATTATATTTTTTAAAGTTATTATTTATATAGTAAAAAGTTTTAAAAATACTTTCGAATAGGGTTTAAAATACTTACCAAAGAGCTATTAATTAAATGTGCTTTTTACAATTATTTAAACACTTACTGAATCATGTTAGCTCCACTTATACTAAGAATATATTTTAGTTACCTATATACGTTTATATTACAATTGTGATGGCCTCGGGACTGCGGATCAATAACTAGTTGTTTATCCCCTAAAATTATTTCATACGTTATTCCAAATTACACAATCTACTAAAATATATATAGGTATCTAATTATTTATATTCTTAACAACTATATGTTAGATATTATACTATGGTAAATGGTAGAGAGAATTTTTTAAGCTATACACCATTAATTTGATCGGATATAGGTTCTTGTATTGTTGATATATGTATTTTCGTATCTTAATTTCCCTTTTTAGCTTTTTTAATTAGAAAAAATGTAAAACACTTCATGTTATAAAATCAATCAAAAAATAGTATAAAAATGTTTCATTGGCCTTTGATGTATTATTTTCTACGATATAAACATAACTTTAATCTTGGCACAAATTTAACTAGTTTTCATTCATTGAAAATGTATGTTGAAAACGACAAATAAAATATGAAAATACTATGACGGTGTACTAGTAATACTTTGTATGGTCATTATTCCTATACAATACATAACTATAATATTTTAGAAGACGTTTTGATAAAAGAATTTTTTTTTGCCCCCTTATTTAGAGCTTTAAAAACATTTTCCGCCCGGGGCCACCACATACTTTAAACCAGCCCTGATGATTATTGACGTTGGGAATGTGTGGTTGCGTAGATGGGCCATTAGGTTCTTGGAAGAAGAGCGAAATAACTTGGCGACTGATTTGAATGCTATGGAATCCGAAGTAAAGGTAAAACAAGAAGATAAGTACAGGGCAAAATTTACAAGTTTGATTCACGAGACTAAACTGGCGAAAATCGAGCTGAACGAACAGAGAAAAATCGAAGCACAAGTTAACAAAGAGATAGTCCAGTTGGAAGCTGAACTGGAAAAACTTACAATCAAAAATAATATGGAAATTAAGGACGTTCCGAAATTAACCACTGTATATAAATATATAATTAAATACCATAATAATAGAAATTATAATTTATTTTGTTACATAAACGCGGTTAGGTTATATAATGAATATTATTTTAATTTACAGAATACTGGAAATCACGAATACAACAAGTTACTTGATGAACAAAACCAACTGAGAGTGCAAGTGGAAACGTTGCTTAAACGGTGGCAACAAATACAAAACATCTACAATTTGAACATGAATAAATTGGACAAAGGAAAAGAAATAGCATCTGTTCTTACCGAACAAGTAGCGAGGACTTACACATTCAGGTATACTTATTGATGGTATTTTTACGGAGGGAGAAAGAGATGTTGGATGTATGACATAAAATTATACTTCTCTATAGTTTATCGTTAGTGTATGTGGTGATGTACATTATACACATATGTGTACAGAATATATTTTAGCCCTCTCCTTAAAAATTTACTAATTAAGAACTTAATTATACTCATGATATTTAATACATATCCTATGACTTCCTAGTTCCTAGGTTAGTATTTTACTATTTATATAGTAGTATGATTTATATATTATAGTATATAGGTAATACACACATATATATATATATTATACTACTACTAATTTTAACGAATTTTTAGGTTCTAAAATTTGTAGTTACACGATTGAGTAATCATAAAATAAAATCACATAAAATAGTAGATGCGAGGGTTAGCCATCAGTTTTGTATTTTATTAGATTCTGAATTAAGTGATGAATGTATTGATTTTACAATGATGAGTGTTTTTTGTTTTGATTTTGTGTCTGTGTACTGCATAACTACTAATTAACTAGGCAAAATAATGCTCCAATTTCAAACTTTGGGGGTGGATTCCGATGGAAAAGTGAATATCCTTGGTACATTATAGAAGTAAAAAGTAAACATTTTCCAACATTTTTCAAAAAAATCGAGAAAAACAAAAAAAGTGACGGAAAAACGGAAATTTTTACGCAAAACCAGTTTTCGACCAAATCGATTTTTTTATATCATGGTTGTAATTCAAAAACTAATCAATGTAAATACTTGAAATTTTCACCAAATGTTTATGTTAGTGTTATCTTTATGCAGTTTAATCTTCGAATTTTTTGAGTTATTTATAGACTATTGAAATTTTCGATTTTTATGAGGAAGTTTTTTTTAAGTGTCGATAAAAACATTTTGGATGACCAAAAACACTTGAAAATTTAATACAAGGTTACTTATAAGTTGTTCTTACTGTAGCTAAAAAAAAAAAAAATTAAAAATCGTTAGTCACAATTTTTTTTTATAAGCGTTTATAGTTTAATTTTTTACGAAATTTGTCGAAAACGCGAAAATTTGCAAGTAATTTTGAAGTTGAAAAATCATAAAATTTCTTGTGTTAATAACTAAGGATTAAAAATACAACACTAAGTTTTCCATCAAGTATCTATAGAGAAAACTCAAAGCATCATTATAGGAAAAATTTTAAGCGCGTTTGAATTTTAAATTTTTACGAAATAGCGTAACGATAACGATTTATCCTCAAACGATATTAATTATTTGTTATTATTCAAAAAGTATAGATAAAAAGAAAAGTTATAGATACTTGAAAATTTTACCAGTTATTAAGATTGGCGTTTTCTTTACGTGATTTAATTTTAAAAATATTTTGAAAATATAATATAATATAATATA
>VUJU01003981.1:6398-18583 GCA_009835225.1 Aphis craccivora | reverse complement strand
CCAAAATTCAAAAAAGGCAGCATATTCAAAAATTTGGTACTTTTACTATGGAATAGTTTGAAAAATGGCAATTATTACCATCCCAAAATTTTTACAATGTTCCGGTCAAAGACATTTCGACCTGATTGTATCGAATTAATAAGTTTGATTGAAGATAGTCGAGATAATGACCCTGGAATCACTGATCGCATGGCATTGTTTTTTGTATCGACAGTAAATAGCCGAGATTATTTCCAAAAAGTAATTGATGTCGTTACCAGTGATTCTTGCGAAGACCTAGAAGTATTAATCGACAATGCTACTAGTCAATGTTCCGTGAATTCGAAATTTAAAGATCCCCCTGTAGATTCATCAACTGTACAACAATCAAATAACAAAATGCCAGCCACAGAAGCTATTAAAAAACCTGCCAACTCGGATGGAACAATTCAACATTGGGTGTTGGCCAAAAATCCAGATGGAACTTTCCAGTAAGTATTTTTTTTTCTCTAATTATTGTTTAAAGTCTATAATGTAGACCAATGGTGACCTACGGCCCTAGAATGTACGTATTCTACATCCCAACATTTATTTGCGAATCTATATTTTACATTTCTTTAAAAAAATTTAAAAATTCTGTATACGTTCTTTATTTGTTTATTTATTTAACATATATAACAGGCGATGACCCAATAGTACAGTAAACTTACAGATACAAAAACACAAATTATATTAATTATGACTTAACATTATAGGAATAGTAGTATTGAAGTAATAGCATGAAGAAAACTATATATATCGAGTGGCGAGTAATAACAACATATTAAAACAGACAATTACATAAAAATCAGAAATAGATAAATAAAAATAAAAAGAACATAAGAAATTATTTACACAAAATCAAGAACCACTAAAAAAGTTAGGGTCCTCGTTACCTAGACGCATCATGCATGTTTAATCTGAATAAAGTCATTAAAATTAGAAAGTACAATAAAAACGTCGTTATATATGTAAGTACATAGGTACCTACATAAAAAAAATTGTATGGCCTGCGGTTAAAAAAAGTGGCCCACACTGATGTAGACCATTCAATTGTGATTAATTTTTAACGGATTCGATATTGTTTTTCAAAAACACATTCGTAAAACTTTTACGTTTACTAGTATTTACAAAACATATTTTCATTATCCTAACGGTAAGACGATTGTCAATGTTAATAAACAACTAGTAATATTATAGGAACTAATTATTGTACTACATAAATAAATATTTAATAAAACGTCCTTATACTCGGTCTAGTCCTAGTGCAAGGCTGCCCAATTTATTTTGGAAACGGGCTATAATTTAAACTGCATTTAGATGGCGGACCATCTTATGAATACGATTTAATTACACTCAATATTAGTAGAGATACACACAGCTATATAAAATAAAATAAACAACAAAATTTAAAGAAATAATAAAAATAATTAAAAATAAAATAGAATGTTGGTGGATCAATGCAGCCTCGGTGTAGTGCAGCGGTCCTTAAGCGGTTTTCAGTGGACTTCATAAACTGTTCCGACAAAATTTTAAAATCAGTGAAAAAATTTTATTTAGTATTTCTAGTTTCATTCTTTTAACATTTTGACTTTAAAACAAACCACAAAGATATAAGTAAGACGTTTTACTAACATACTTGCAAACTGTTTTATGCTATACAGGGCCCCCACAAGGGTGGGTCTGATTTATCTTGAGTACTGATCCGGCTATTTTAAGGGTCCGTTGAAATTTATTTGTAATTTTATATTAAATAATATTGTAAATTAATTGCTATATATTTATTGTTAAATATATTAAAAAATTAATATAATTACAGTTTTATTTTACGGCTGTGTTCTGCGAAAACCTTATAAAATGTTAATTGTTCTGTCATTCGAAAAAGGTTAATCTAATCTAGTGAAAGAACCACCAATTATGTGCATCCCCACATAATATTTCGCCACAATCGAAATGGCCTCAATAGCAGCATGTGCAGAAAACCCGTTTTCATCGGGCTGTGGTGCGTTCATTTGCTAGGCAGAAAATATAATTATATACTCTGTCCAGCGAGAGAACGCTCCGCAGACCGACCAAAATCGGTTTTTCTGCGCATCCCCAAATATCACCCTGCTATGGGGAAATCGGTTTCGATAGCAGGAAGATGCAGGAGGATGCGCAGAATCGGTGCGTTCTCTCGCTGGGTAGACTATAGACAAATCATATTTGTCCAAAATCGTTCTTCATATTATGATTGGTCATTGAATTCAGATTTTTAATACGTTCATTTTAAAGATTTCTTATTTCTGAGGTAAACTCGGCAACTACTGTACAGCTTAATGACTTTCTGATGTTTTATTTCTTATTATACATCAGAATGATCATTTGATAAATATTTTATTAAATAATATTATAGAAATACAATCTTTCAAAATTCATAGTTGTAGGTAAAATATTAAATTGTATTATGTCTTACGTGTATTAAATTTTTGGAACTTTGATTTAAAAAAAAAATTAACTTTAATTTTTTTTTTTTTTTGTAACATCATTAATAATCCAATTAGTTTAAAAGTTTACATACATATTATTATGATTAAATATCTAATTTTGAAAATCAACAAATTTTAATATCTTATGAATTGAAACCAATATCTGTATTAGTTATAATTCTTATTAGTTTTATGTATTGATTTTATTACAATTAGAATTCCAGTATTAATTAGTTATGTTATATTTTTAGACAAATACCGCTGATAAATGCTAAAAAGACCCAAACCACTGGTAATACCACAGTGCAATCATTGAGTATACCAAAACCGCCGTTGCATAATTTCTATGAATCATTCTCTTCTTCATTACAAAATACAGTTTCTTCTGAATCTTCTATTCCTAAAGCGGTACCAACAAAAAAATGCTTTGTTGTTAAGCCAGCTATTACCAAAACTCATTTGATGCAAGTAGCAACATCATCGTCAGAAACTGGAACAGGAACACCAACATATATGACATTCAAGCCAGCAGTTCAGAATAATAAATCCTCAGCAATCAGTCCTCTTCAAAGAGCTGAAGGCAGCACTTTTTTAGTTGGCAACAAACAGTATCAATTGGTTAAGGGGTCAGCAAATCAAATGAGAGCAGTAATGAATGGTTCTAATATATTAGTTAAATCACCGCCACCTACTATTATTAAAGTATGTAAAATTCATCATTATAACATAATTAACAAACCCTTAACAAAATAAATACTTAATCTTTAACAAAATATTATATTAAATTGGTGTTTAAAAATGTATGTTTTAGCTTTAAAATATTTAAACGATCTCTATAACCCATTACATTGCTACACTAATTTATTGTTAATTAATGTTTGCACATTGGTTTTGTAAAATCCATGTTCCAAAATACTAGTACTATACTTTCATTGCAACTTTAACTAAAAATCGAATAAATTGTGGATAAATATTATGTAGCTAACTTACTGATTAAATTAGTACAATGAAAATATAAAATTTTACAATTATCAAATGACCAAATTGAGTACCGGCCATTAAATTAATTGGTTGATTTTTTTAAAAATAAGCAATCATTATTATCTACTAACAAACTAAAATTATATTTTATAAAAAGTTTTTCAATGTTCTCTATTCAATATTTGCTAGTGAAGATCTAGATTTATATTATTCCTATTGTGTAATTGTGCATTATCTATTCGTATAAAAATAACATTAATTAATTAGGTATCCATTTTTCTGTGGCTGATCTTTATGAGTTCTTCTTGCCAATTATTTGTTGTCGATAAATTTAGTTTGTTTTAATTTTACTAGATATAAATTAAAGTGAATATTTTATTAATATTATTTAATAACTATTTTTATATGTTATGTGACAATGTATTTTATAATTTTTGCTTAAAAATTAGTCAATTGTTCTTAAAATTTCCATAAGTTAGTAATTGAATTATATTAATTAATTATCAATCCAATACTATTGATTAATTTACTGTTATTCTTTATTTTAGCCAGATAATTATTTATTATTAGTCATTAATTATTGCTTTATTTACTTATGTTACTATCAATATTTTACACCTGTTCCTTGTTAAAAGTGCATTTAAGGACAGTTATTCTTAATATAATATACATGTTAATAGCTCAGACACTATTAGTATGAATTTTAATTTTGAAATATTCAAGTATAAATAAAATAACAACAAATATTGATAGTCTAATACATTTTTGTTGTTCTTTTTTTAGTGCTATGCAAAAGACTGTAACAATCCTGCAACAATTATGTGCAGTAGTTGTACAACAGTGAAGTACTGTTCTCATAATTGCCAAGTAAGAATAATAAATTGAATAATTATTTATTTATTTATAAAATTATTATATTGTTGTTATATACTAATAATGTTTTTTCTTCTTTTAGCGACGTGACTGGTATGATAATCATATAAATGACTGTGAACGACTGCTAAACAAAAGACAGAAACGATCCTAAACTTTCCATTTTATACATAAGTCATTTAAATGTGGCATATTTATATTAAAAATATTTTTAAGAAAATATTTTCGTTTTTATTTAAAAAAAAAATGAATTACCTAAGTTTTTTCATATTTTGATATTTTTCGAGTTTGTAAAATAAATATAAGTTATTTTCTATTATGTTTAATCTATAATTTTAGGGTTTAAATATTATTATTATTATCATTATTTTTTAATTAAGTACCTTAGTCTCATTGTTTTTTTCCTGCGAGGGAGCACATAGTAAACAACTATTTTTTGGTGTTTATAAATTATATAATTGTTCCTTGATATACTCTATTTGTAAATAAGTAAAAAAGAACTAATCATTGGGATAGGGATTAGAATGTGGCTTGGCATTGATTCAACTTTTGTAAGTTCAAAATACCTACAGAACCAAAAGAAAAAGTATGGGAAATAAAAACTTATTTATATATATTTGTATATAATATTTCTTAACTTTGTGATTTAATAAATATTAAGTTTAATTGGACATGCTTATTTAATTTATCAAAGATCCTGTTAGCAATTTATTCATAATTTATGATTAAATTGATTATTGGTTTTAAAATGTAGAGCATAATTTGTTCCTTAGAGATAAATTGAATGTTAATAGAAGATCAATTATTTTGATCGATGAAAATATAATAATTTGTATTTTTTCCTCTATGGCTGACATAGATGGAATTTTAAACTCTAACTCGAATTAGACTAATATAATGCTCAAGTAATATTTATAACATTATATTTTGATACTAAGAAACACTGAGTTAAAAATGATATATTTACTGAATTTAATACAATGTAGTATATTATATTTTGATAAAAATAGAATGGTTTGTTATAATTTATTGTTTTGGATGATTAGAATACTGAAAATAATAATACAATTTAAGCACTAATACTATATAAATACTATTAAATATAATTTTTCTAAAATACTAAAAATATTTATTTACTGTACATTTAAATAATTTAATTGTGTGAAATAGTCCATGTAATTTTATTTTATAATTAAGAAAAAAACATTAATGATTTTGATTCAGGCGGCCTTGACAGTTTTACATTAAATTTAAGGGGAGCTGTGATAATAAGTTTCAAAAGCAATGTGGACATTATGGTAGAGGATTAGCCGATTTTTTGTTCGAAATAATTGTTGTCTGTATGGTTTTAAAAGCCTTATCGTATTTCATCAATATATTGTTTAAAACTAATTGAGAGATCTGTCTATCCGTCTGATAAAATGAGTGTCGATCAACCCAAAGGTAAGCAAATACATTATTATAAGAATACTTTTTTCTTCAAAAAAAAAAAAAAAAAATCCTCCATTGACTAACATAAAAAGTACTTTTTTTTATTTTTCATCTCAAAAAAATTAAATCACTCCTAATAACCTAGGTATACCCGTCCAGTTCATCATGGCCATCTGACTTTAAAAACTACCAACTGTGGTATTACTTCACATTCTAAGTTAGTAATCGTAACGGTCTATGGTGGCCAAGATGAACTGGACAGGTTATACTACGATACTGCGGCTTACGAGGCATGTCCACAGATTTAAAGTAGAAGAATGTTTTGATTCTGTTCAAAATGAGATCGTAACTCGGCTGCCAAGTTGTGCGCATGGGAGTAACTTTGTTTCAAAGCGTCGAATCATTAATTGACCATTGAATGACGAAAACTGGTCGACGTCGAGTCACGATCTCATTTTGAACAGAGTACCTATAGTATAGGAGTAAAACTAAATGTATGAAAAAATTACAAATTCGATTTATTACTAGCGATTATTGTAAATTGTACAGATTTTTAGGTAGTCAACTTTAGGGTTAAATTATATTTCATGTTGACTCCACACAAGCTAAACATAGTATAGGTAAACAATGTCATATCGCAATATAAACGTGTTAGACAAAACATACATTGGGAATATTATTCTAATTCATCCGTTTATTTTAAAATGAATAACCTTACAAAATAGTCTACGAACATGACAAAGTACCTATATGATATTATGTGTGGAACATTTGAGTTAAGAAGATGTTGTATCCGCATGTTTCTCCGTCTTGCACACGTATGATACGGAAGATTTTCGTTTACCAGTTTCAATAGTGTGATTTTAGCTTTGATATTAGATTATTAGAGTGAATTAACTTACTTCCAAAATTTGAATCATTGGGAGTAAGGTGTACAGATGGTTTTGGAGTGTGTCACTTTTTTTGAAAAGGTATTGACTAGATGAGAGGACTCATGAGTATTATCTGCATAGACCCTTAGGGTATTTTCAGTTGTAAGAATGACAGCTGTAAAAAATGGTAGTAGAAGGATACAATGTCGCTTTCTTGAGGGGCACTAGTTAATCGCTTATGCGTGGTTGATAAAGACATTTTTTATTTGATTCTGAATATTCTGTTACTTAGACAGGATTTTAGTTATAGATAATATGATGCCGTTAAAATTGTTTTAAGCTTGAATAAGAAACCATTGTGTTAAATGGTGTCAAATGAGCTATATCAAGAAAAAACCCTGATCAATAGTTTTTTGTTTTATGTACCTATATAGCAATGTGGTATACTATACATGGTGGAGTTGGTGGGAAGTTGCATGTTTAACTCGGAAATCAAATTGAAATGGGAAGAGTATTTTGCTTTAGTTCAAAAGCCGAGTCTTTAGAGAAAAGATTTTTAAATTTTTTTCCAAAATAAGGTAGAAGAATGATTGGTCTGTAGGATTCTGGCTCATCAGTTTATATGCCTGGTTTGAGTATAATTATTATGAGTACTAATTTCCAAATGGTTGGGAAATAAGATAGACGAAATATTATGGAATTGAAGACGTAGGTGAGAATAATAATAATTTGGTGGCAAATTTTCAACTGTTTTGTTGTTTTTAAGATCATGATCAAATGATTTATTATGGTTTTTTTTTAACTGTCAATAACACTACTTTAACAGTGGTAGGTGAGGCTAATTGGCAAAGGCGATAAGAATAATTATTTAACTTAAAGAAGGTGATAAGCATCAGGAGAAATGTTGTTAAGTTTTAAAGTACTTGTAAGGTAGAGCCAGTAGATCTATCTTTCTTCTGATATTATTATGGTTAGGTTAGATAAGCAAGCTTATTATTTTGGCGGCAAAGAGAGGAAATTGTAGATTTGTGCTTTAGAAGAAATTTGGTTTTTCTCCGGAGACCCGTTTAAGGATTATTGAAGATGGGAGCTGTGTTTTTATTGGTTATTATGCTTCTTAAGAATTAATTGAAAAAACAGTTTTACCGTTGCTTATCGATCAGATAATGAGTTCATTGCCCGATGTTTTAGAAAAACAAGCACTCTTATTTCGGATATGATAGAATTGCTGGAGTTGTCTTGAGTTGGGCCTGCGGTAGAAGATTATGCGAGGATATCTTGAGTATTGTTGGCGAGGGCATGTCTTCTATATTGTTAAAGATTTTTTTCTAAGATATAAAAGGATAATGTTGCCATAATCTTGAGAAATTTGTTCCAGTCTGTAAGTTTTTTTATTGATAGGTGTTTCACCTGAGAAAATGATAAATAGACATTATAGTTATAAGAATAAAATAAAATATAAATTCATTTCCGGATTGACGGCTTATTAAATGTAAACAAATAATTACTATCGTTTACACAATCTGTATATTATAAAACCGTAAACTGATTGACTGATCTATCAACTCACAGTCTAATCCATTGGATGGATCGCGCTGAAATTTAGCATACAGGTAGCTATTATGACATAGGCATCCGCTAAGAAAGGATTTTTAAAAATTCAACCATAAAGGGGTTAAAGGGGTAAAAATTGACAACATTTTAGAATGTTTTAGAAATTAAGTATACATACTCTATACCACAAATAAACAATGTCTATTAACTTTATTTTGTGAAATTCAACTCTTAAAGGGGTTGAAAATTGCAAAAATAGAAAAAAAACCGCCAAGCCGAAAGAGCTATAGGTATATCTATGAAATTCGGACAGAAGTTTTGTTTCATAGTGTAGACATTGACTAAGAAAGGATGTTTAAAATTAAAATTAATTAAGTTAATTAAGAATGATTCCTGAAGTCCAATTTTAATGGATGTATTCGTTGTTGTCAGGACTATGTTTGTTAGGAAACAATTTCAATTAAAAATGTGATTTGTCTACAATTCTAGGACACATAGAAAGTTGACGAACTACAGAAAGTATGTTTAATTCACTTTCACTTTCAAAAATGGAACAAAAATTACACATGTTTGCATATCCTCTAACACGTTGATGTCCGCGGCTATTATCGGTGCATAGCCCATGTTACCTCGCCAAAAATACGTCCGGTGGACTATGCATCGTTATTAGGTACACAGGTTTTATACACAAGCCCGGCAACTACGGGTAAATCAGCTAGTATGTATAATATATATATATATGGGGCACAATGGGTGCTAGCCAGTTAAAGGGTATAAACAATGAAAAATAAAAAAATGATATAGATATGTTGACCGCCAATGGCCTCAACCTAGCTCCCGATAAATCTGAGTGTGTGATTCTCACGAGCAAAAGATCGTATCGTGAACCTGTTCTATTTGTGCAGGATTGCCAAAACCCGGTCAAACGGGCGATCAGGTACTTGGGGGTCCGTTTGGACACCAGGTTGTCATTCGTCGACCACGTGTCTACTGTGGCGGCCGGTGCTCGGAAGGCTGCAGCGGCCCTCGGGAGGCTAATGCCTAACATCGGTGGCCCTTCCCAAGCTAAGAGACAGCTTTTAATGAGCGTGGTGCAAAGCCGACTGCTGTATGGTGCCGAAATATGGGCGGAGCCTGTTCTCGGAGTCCAAAAGACGAGGAACCTGCTGTCGCAAGCGCAGAGGTGTGCTGCCTTGAGAGTGGCGAGGTGCTATCGCTCCGTTTCGGACATGGCCTCGCTCGTTCTGGCCAAGATGCCCCCGGTCTTCTTGCTAACGGTGGGTAGGAAAGGATTGCGGCGGCAAGTAAGGCGGGAGCCATACTCGACAAGGGCGAAGTCGCGGTGGATATCAACCGACTTTGGAAGGCCTATGGGAGTCCACCCCAAAGGCGGCTTTGACTAAACGACTGATCCCGGATCTGAATAGGTGGTGGTCCTATGGCCCAAGAAACGTAAGTTTTCACATGGAGCAGATTTTCACGGCCCATGGCTGCTTTCAGCGGTAACTGTGGTCGAAGTACAGAGCACATAGTCCGGCCTGCCTTCTATGTCCGGCGGATATTGACGAAGTGGAGCATATGCTGTGTGAGTACATGTATTGGTGCGGCGAGAGGCGGGAGTTGGAACAGTCGCTGGGTAGACCTTTGCGACCGGAAGACGTCATCAACCTCCTTTGGGGACTGTTCTTAGCCGATTTACCCGAGGATATAGGCACCAGGAGCAGGATCATCTCGGCATCGAATAGAAGAAAGGAGCTGTTCACTCATATGGTGGAAGTCATGATGGGCATTGGGCTGCAAAGAAGAACTTGATAGGGAGCAGCAGGCTGTCAATTAAGCGATTTTTTATCGTCATTGTTCACTTAGTTAAGTCTTGTTTGTTGTGGGCCGAATGGCCGCTGCTGGGTGATAAGAGGCACCCATTTTGTTGTATTATATCTTTATTTACTTGTTATGATGTACATATTTCTATTGTAATTTATTGTAACCATTTGTTTTTCGTTAATAAACGATGCGTACAGGGAGGCAGCAATGGGGAAACCTAATTCCCTTCCTGTCTTGCGATTCACAACCGGAAAAAAAAATGATATGTATAAGAAATTAATAATAATAAATAAAACCCAGTAATCTTTGGTCAGGCGGTGTAGTAGTATCGTGCGGTAGATGCGTAGAAGGTAGCTATGAAAAAATGAAAAATTATGTACAAAAAGGTGTTGGGGGTAGGTTAGGTTAATAAAAATAAAATGTAACGGTATACACACTAAGAAAAAACGTATTCGGTAACACAAAAACCAGGTCCGCAAATACAACAGACTGCCGGAAAAATGTACAACACATAGTTCAGCGCAATTACCACCATACCGCAAGTAATGTACGTCAGAAGGAGAGTCAGTGGCGGATTTAAGGAGGGGCCAGAGGAGCCTGTCCCCCCATGGGGATATAATATTATATTTTAAAATACCATTATACTAATATAAGTGTTTATAAAAATATGTACTAATATAAAAAAAAATTGCCCCCACCACCGTCCAAAAAAAAAACTAAATCCTAGATCCGCCACTGATGAGAGTCGGGGGTAAACGGCGTATAGACGGCGATTAAATGAATTAAATGTCTCAAACAATAAGCGAATGTGAACATTTGCTTAAATTTCGAGATTGAGTGTTTTGTAGTCGGAGATGTTTCTATGAGTGTTGATTGGTGAGATTAAATAAAAAATTTCAAGGGAATAATGTTGGTGGTCCGCGTAGATTGGCTAGTAGATAGGGAGGCTGAAAAATTAACTTTGAACGTTTGTTTGTTATTAGTTTGTTAATGTTTAACTGTTTGTTAAGTTGAATAGCGTGCGTCTACTATTACTCTTTCAGCGACAGCCTCATGCATTATCATATTTTGCGTTTAAACAGTAAAACCTTACTTGATATATCTCTATATATAAAGGAAAGTGTACTTTAGAAATAGTCAACGTACGGTCAAAACTACTGAACCGATTTATTTGGAATTTTCAGTAAAAGTACTTATTACTATGTATAATAGGCGCATTATTAAGAAAGGATTTTTTAAAATTTGCATTTTAAAGAATAAAAAGATCATAAAATCGACAAATATTTTGAGATTTAAGATGGAAATGTTTGTTTATAGATGGTTGCTATTAGTTTCAATAACTGTGTGTCAGCAATGGAAAAAATCATGCATAACCATTTATAAACAAAAATTTTCATCGTAAATCTTAAAATCATATAATATATATTACCTATCTATGTATAATGAATAATTTTTTTTTAAATATCATCAATTGAAGACATTTTTGTCAATGGAATATTGACACGTCAAATAGTTGTAACAATTATCGGTGATGGAGCCTGCCTTTTCCGTTTTCTTTCATTTCATTTTTTTTTGTTATTATTTGTATAATACCCAAGACAAATGCCAGGAAATCCAAAATACAATTGTTTCGTGTGTCTCTGATAATTGGAATAACTTTATTACCATGTTTTACAATTCAAATGGTCAAATGGTGACAATTTTTTTACTGCTGAGGATTATGTTCGTAAAATGGTCAATCCTACTGTCAACAGTGGCCACCGATTTCGTAGTTCGAACTCGGAACATTCTGTATTAAAATACAAAACTGTACCATTGTGCCAACAGGATTATCATCAGAGCCTATTAAATGCTGTAGTAAACAAATAAAATGCATTTATCACCTAAATACTAAAAAAGCGGGCAAGTGGGTACCGCTCTGATGTACATTAGGTGCCGTGTAGATCACTATTATATATTATAGGAAAGTTAAATTTGAATCCAATAATAATTATCATTGTATACGAAAAACGATTCTGAAAGGAGATGATTTGTCAGCATAGGATATAATTTTCAGGGGTTGGTGAAAAAGGTGGTTTATGTTTTAATGGCCTGAATACATCAAAATTTAAGTTTTTTTATAATTATTATTAGCTAAACTTATGGAAAATCTTGTATTAAATTT
>VUJU01003980.1:0-14866 GCA_009835225.1 Aphis craccivora | reverse complement strand
TAACGTCTAACGCGACGGCTCGTTTTTACGGGAAGAGTCTGCGCTCCAGTATATCTTATCTATCTCAGTGGCCCAGCCATAAAATCACAAATTGCTGATGGTCAATCAGCTTGATTACCTCCCCTCCAACTGATTGGCCATCTACTGTATTTAAGATAATATTTAGGAACAATCAAATCCAGCGGCTAATCAATCTGATAAATTTAGGAACACATGGATTCCGTTATAAGTACTGAAGTTCACAAACATACATAAAAACATATCCAGCGCGACGGTAGTGGCGCGAAGCTAAGTAAAAAAAAAAAAAGCGGAGCGGTCACTACCGTAGTACCTACCTACATTACACGAGCCACAGTTTGCCCGTTTTCTTTAGCCAGGGCCAGTGGCCACAGACCTAATGAATGAACGGATTGGTCTGTTTGTTAAATCAATAGATCGGGCATGAGTTGTAGTTTATACCTTTGTCACTTTTGAAAAAATTGGTTTAATAGTGCCGAATATATTAGCAAAAAAGTCAACTATTTTTGAAGCAAAAAGATATTGCGCTCGACCGTTTTTAGTTATAACGTTTCACTTAGCACTTAGCAGCGCACGAGACCGTATTACCCCCTCTATTCCGCATACGTTTACGTTGCGGTGGTACACTGGACAGCCGCGATTACGACTTATTGCGGTTCCCGCCGTTGCCTGCGTCTTCGCTTTTTCGCTTATCGTATTCGTCATTTCTGTTATCGTTGTTATCGACAATCGACATTCATGTTTCTGCCGTTCCTGTCGTTCCTGACGACATTCAGTGTAGACGCGACGTATATCTGACACCGCTCCGGTATACCTATAATAGAAAAAACACGTTTTGTTTGTTGTAGTTGTAGCAGGCCGTAATATTTAAAATATAATTATAATTATATTATAATTTGTTATTTCTAAAACTTTTAGCCCTAAATGAATTATAATATAATTTAATATTTAATTTATATACATTTCTCATAGATCAATTTCGGTTCTAATCCACGTATTATTACTATCAGTATAATATAAAAATACGTGACAAATTAATATTCTATATGACATTTACGTACACAGTCTATGTTGTAAATTGTAATATTGGTCGTATTAAAAAACCGACGGTGGTTCCGATTTAACATTATTTACACTCACAAATTTATATATATACAGAGTGGTTTACTAAGTATTCATCACTTTATTATTTTTTTCCAATACTGCACTATAATTGCATTTATTATTAAAAAACCAATTTTGGAATTTTTTTTATATAGGTATACATTTATTTAAAGGTCATGTTTTCAAACGCTTAAAATTTTTTTATTACATAAGGGGTATCCAGTGGTAGTACAATCTTCTGTTTTTCAAATGAAGAAGTTTGCTTTTATTATTAACTATTAAATATATTATGTTATTCACAAATTGTATGTACCTACCTAATTCAAAATTAATACAGAAAATGTACCGCCATCTGCACACTTCTTAAGTGTTAAGTGTAGTACTTACCTACAAAAAATCTCAAGAATTTTAAAATATTACGATCTGTAAGAAAGTACCTATAGAATACCATTATTATATTTTATTATATTATTTATGTATATGTTTAAGAGTTCTAAAAACCGGAATTAAAATATTTTCATAATTAAATAAAAAAAAAATTAGAGTGAGTGCTTGCGAAATCGTCCTGTTTACATCATCGTGTATAATCTGCATTTATAATATTATCAATTTAATGACTTTATAATGTCACAAACGGCGATTTGAGAGAAATTGTTATAATGCGGCAACAGTGATAATGCAAAGATAATCATCATCATTAACGATATGACATTTTCGGCTCCGCACTTTGATACGATCCCAGTGTGAGTGTGGCGATTGCGTTCGAACGTTGGTTAAACGTCAAAATCTCTCGTCAGAAGCTTTTCAATCGGGTAAAAATACTACGTGTTCGGGCGCTTGCCTAGCAACTCACGGGTGGAGCTACGACCACGGTATTGTAATACGGTATACTATGTACTATAATCGTTTATAAAATAATAAGGTCGTCACAGTGCCCCGTCAGATCAGTGGCAAATGGATGTTATGATGTATCGCACGTGACCTAACCCATCCGAGTTCATCTTCACCGTCGGCGATAACCATTAGGATTGGTAAAAACCGGTGGCTTACTTTTTCAATACCTATATATAATATACATGTAGCTAGTTTTCGGACCATCGTTATTTTTTTTAAAATCATAACGGTTGTCGCCCAGACGAGCATCAAAACGAACTGAACGGGTTGTGTACGCTAATACTTACGTATTTTCTATGTATATTTTTGAGTTATTACTTATTAGTATAACAATAGTATATAGCCGTGATAAATTATATTATTAAATAACGAGTGTAAATAATAATATTTCTATAACAGCAAATTGTTCATTTTCAGACGATTTTTCTCGTGTGAAGCTCAGCACTGCCATATTATCATAGCGTCTTGAACGCGCGTGTACCTGTGCCACGATATTATATTTTATATGCGTATAATATAATATATAGGCTTAAGGTTTTTCTAGCGTTTTAAACCGTTCATCAAGGTTTTTTTGACACATATTCCATCATGATGCAGACGACACTCACTCCGATCAGTTTTGACGAACTGCTATCCAGTTCATATTCCGAGCTACCTCTGACCGAGGAGATCGACTGGCTGACGGATTTGTATACCATGCTGACGGACGCGGCCGAACAACAGCAACTGAGTGACCCTCAACAGCATAGTTCAGGCATCCTGTTGCCGAGTGCTCCTCAAGAGCCGTATGCCGCCACGGGCGTAGAGTTCAAAATGATAGATGAATACGGTCTGCCGACCACTGTTGCGACTTCGGTGACCATGACCGCTTCAGCCGTTTATCAACAACAACAGCACTCCCATTTCCATCTCCACCAGCAACAGCAACAACATCAGCATCATCAGCAACAGCCGGCGTATCACCAGCACCAGCAACACCAGCATCACTTTTCGGGCGCGTTGCCGCCACAGTCTCAGCAGCCTCCAAATTCCCCCGATCAAGGTAGCACAGCGTCCATGTTTGAACAGACGTTGGATCAAGTAGAGGTCATTTTGCCCGAAAAATACCATCAACAACAACAAAAACAACAGTCTCTGCAAGTAGAGATAGCTACCACTGAGAAGCCACCGCCGACGCCGCGGCCGACGGCCACGTCCTCGATGATTGACACAGCCACCGATCCGTCCGCTAGGTGAGACCAAAATCTTATTACACTACTATAATGTTATGTCCTATAGGCTATAGGTCAGAGGTCTCGCTTGAAAATGGCAGTTAATGGATGGACTTTTTCGGCATGCAGACGGGAATTTTATTTTATTTTATTTTTATTTTTATTTTACCCTTTTAAAATATCGATTGGTGATCACTGAAGGTATATTATAAATAGCTGATATAGTCATAATACAATGTTATGTAGTTACGACATAACGACGTGAGACATGATGTCAAGATTAACGATGTGGTGTTAAGTCATGCTGACTAACACATGCCGCAACTTACTCGATAATTACAATCGAATTCGATATCTTTCGCCTTTATTCTCGTAATATATTTTATTAAACAGGTACTTACCGTGCATGGGAGATATTATTTCGGAAACAACCCTATAACAGCGTGAAAAACGATGATATATTTTGCGCATAAATACGTTCGTTGTTGTTGTTCACCAAAACATCTTTAATATGACGTATAATAAATGTTGTAGCTACCTACCATTATCATAATTCGTCACGTCGATCTACGTGAGCAATCTAATCAGGGGCGGATTCAGCAATTTAACCAGGGGGGGAGTAATTCAATACGTAACGCTGAATATAACTATTATTTCTCACAATTTACAATGTAATACATTTGTATATAATAAGCTCAAGGGAGGGGTAATAACCCTATTACCACTTTCCCTCTAGATCCGCCACTGAATCTAATACCTATAAGTCATCGTATTAATTGTTTGTAATTGTGTAATAGGTATTAAATATTGTATAGGTATTCAATGTCATAAGTTAGAGTAATTAGTGTAAGCAAATAACTTACAGTGATTAAAACCACCACCGTGTATACACACAGTTTTACGACATTGTAATCAGTCTCGTTAGGTTTTTTTAAAAACCAGTTTTTTTTATTAAATCACTTTTATTTTAAACAATGTCTTTAACTTCAATATTATTCAATATTTATTATTTTACTCCAACCATAAGCGGGAATGACTAATTCTTATTATAAATTATAATATATATACAAATGGAATGTTGCTGTGGTAGGTACACACAATATCGATAATGATTAATGACCGTTTTAATTAAAGGCGACGATAATAATTGATAATAATAACCATTGATCCGGATTTAAATTGAAAATCGGGTTAGATTATTTATTTGTTTATTTTTTTTTTTTTGCGCACTTTTAATTCATATTGTAATATATAGGACTATAACATACGGACTACCTACGTGATACTATGATACAAACATATACAAATTTCTTTTTTCTCTTTTCAATTTTTTTTTTCGTTATAGTATCGACAACATTATTTTGCACTGTTTCCAAAGATCGATGATACCATACAAATCTGTAGTACTTAATACTTATACGTATTTGTGGTTTGTGGCCACTGTTGGGATTCGAAAAAAAATATAGTTATTCAAAAAAATGCTTTATATAGAAGACTTAATAAAGTTCATAGTTATTAAAAGGACATTAAATTTAATTACTTAAAATACCAAGATTAATACATTAATACTAACAACAGATATTTACTGAATAAACAGACAAAATAATTAAATTTGCGAACATAATATATTATTTAAAATGTATAATTTAATGTCAATACAAATTATATAGAGTAATTAAACATTATTTAATTATGTATAATCTAAAGGCTGCTGATAAAATATTTGTATTTGTATCTGAGCAAATAGATCTGCATAACCATTACTATAATAAAGCTATCTATCACAATGTAGAACGAATTAAATAATAGGTAATATACCTGTGGTAGGTATAGGTATGTGTGATATTTATGATACGTAGGTACGCTTTTGGTCGAGATGACTTTCCACCGAGTTTCCTTGGCTATAAAATAATAAGACTTCAGCGAAACAGTTTTTACTTCTCATAATCGCTTTAATTTTGAGAACCCACAACAACAAAATTAACTCGGAATTTCTGGTAAGATTTGTATCTCTCCACTCTCTCGTTCACCGAAACCTGTACTCAATCTCAGTATTCCACATACACGTTGACTGGAAAACGCCTACGCTCGCAGTTTTTCAAACCAAATTCAGAGCCTACATTAAATTGTACATCGTATACCTATAGTTTTTTTGTATTTTATTATTGTGCGATACGTGTGCAAAGCGTGAGTTCATTTTTCTCCTCTCTCACTCACATACACACTGTCTATATCTTATTTTCTTTTATTCATTTTTTAATGCCGTTCAGGTTCAGGTTTGTTGAGTACGTTAAGTCATCGTTTTTTTCCTATTCCAGCAGCGTGTCGCCGGAAATGCAACATTACATAATCACGATGTTGGTATCCTTGCCCGTCGAATGTTCGGCGCTCACGCTGGACGCCGCTTCTATTATGCTGCAAAGTACCGCCATCGCCGAGGCTATGTCTTTGCCGTCCTACTTATGCTTGGTGTGTGGTGACGAGGCCTCGGGTCGTCACTACGGGGTGATTACGTGCGAAGGTTGTAAAGGTAAGCGCCGAAACGCGTCGAATCGAATAATTAAGTATTTCAGATTTTATTCGATTTGCGCTATCATAACGTTTTAGTCAACACAACTACACAAGTCCTGTACTTTATATACGTTTATTACGTAGGTACTGTTTTATTTTAGTGTGCGAAAATGTAAATATATACACATTGAGCGACCTCCTTAATGACGACACGTTAGGATCCGAAAAAAAAAATATTTGTAATTTCGGTTCAGCACCTAACGACGGGTAGCGGAAACTGATGTCTACAATTAAAGATCCATAATTATAATTGATAACAAAATAATCATCATAATATTTTAATTGTCTTGATGCGATTAAAGACAGCACACGACAGCTATGGATCGATTGCTCTTATTAAATTGTTATATAGTTTTATTCGTTATATTGTCATCTAAAGTAAATCATTGTCATGCGATAACTTCGGAGCAGGCCAATTATTTTAGTGTTTTTCTGATATCGTTCTCAGTTGGTTTGACAATTATATATTTTTTCAACCATGAAATAGAATTTTAGTTTCCGTGAAAGCAGTCTAAAAGTCGAAATGTTGTTTGTAGATTTTAATACGTGTGTTACTACTGTGTGTGCACACTATACTGCACAGTATACACTAGCAGTGTGTCTTATTGTTAGTTTCATAGAAAAAATAAATTAATAAATGAAATTATACGTTAGAGTATTTTTAAAGAAACAAGCTTTACAAAAATGTTCACTAAAACGAAAAATATAGCTCCGAGTATAACCGATGATGAGAACGCTGACAAAAGTCTACTCTACTGTAACTAGATAGAAATTTTCAAAAAAAATTCAATAATAGATCAGTTTACTGAAATATTAAATTAAATAGATTAACATTATAAAACGCTAACTGTCACCGCTCTATTAAGCGATACCTAATATTATTTCGTAGTGATTAACCATTACATTTAATTGCCGTGTAGGATTTTTCAAGCGGTCCATTAAGTTGAGCATCAAATACCATTGTCTAGCCAGTAAGAACTGTCCGGTGGACAAGAACCGACGAACCAAGTGCCAGTTCTGCCGATTTCAAAAGTGCCTGCAAGTGGGCATGATGAAAAAAGTGGTGCGAACCGACTCGCTGAAGAATCGTCGTGGCCGGTTGCCACGTCTAGTTCATTAGTGTCATGGCACATTGTATTAGAGATTACCTATGTATATTTCTTTGCAGGGTTTATTTTTCAGAATATTTGATTATTTAAAATTATTTCTATTTTTATAATTATAAAGTACCTTTAGTAGCAACGTTGTTTATATGCTTGTGTGTGTGTGTGTGTGTGTATTAATGAAAATATACTAAAAGACCTTTCTGTAGCAGCAGAATATGGAGGCAGAGATAAAATTGCTGCTGTAATTTTATTTAAATGAGAACTACAAATATATTTCCTTCAAGTGAAAGGATTAATATTTTTTATTTCAGTAGAACAAACAAAATTATTACTTCAAATGCCTTCGATTGAACGGTATTATGCTAGTTCAATCATTACTATTGTTGAATTTCTTCAGACATAACTATAGCTGTTGTGGTTACATTAAAAATGTACTCTATATGTAATGTATTTTTAAACCTATGACCTACCTATGTTAAATTATTTATGACTTATATTTATTTCTGTATATATATATATATATTAATTATAAAGCTATGTAAATAGGTACTTAAATGTAATAAAAATATTTCGTTATTATAAATGTTTATAATTGTATTATTACAACAAATTTTTATAATAATATAATAGCTCAACGGCAACTACAAAAATGGTAATATAATTTTATTATTGGTATTTACATACATCCACATCTTGGCCGGTGATTTACAATTAATATTAATTATACAAATATTACTTATTTTTAATATATGCCGGTAACCGATCATCGGAGCCGTGCTTAAATTGGCACACAGTCCAATTTCATATTATTATACCCTATCATTTGTTTGTATTTGTTTCGTTCGGTGATCTTTAGTTGCTGCAAAGTTTTTACGCCGTATTGCTATTCTTGGCCATAAATTAAATTTTATTATTTTTTCAAGTATCTAACTAATAAACATTAAAAAATCAATCCTTTCTAACAATGCCTTAATTTTTTTTTCCTTTTCCAACTTCTTTATTTTCTATATACAAAATCCCGCAAGCTCTGATTTCCAAATCTTGGCTGTGGGTTGGCGACCCTTACAAGCCTTGTCAATGTACACTCCATGCCGAGTCTGGGTATGGCATCGTGCGAGTTGTTACAGCTGATTCTCTCATCGAGTATCTGTAAGCGGCCTGCGATGCCTACGTGCCCCCGAGGGCATTCCGAAGAGTTGGCAGAAGAGAAGTTCATCGGTGGTCAGAGGACTTAGCCGCTCTCTGAAAATCGACCTTCTTACAGCGCAGAGCTCAACAACGCGACGGTCCGCGTGGAGACGCGACAGCCAGAAAACAATTGACGCCCACCACGAAGCGTACAGAGCCAAAAGAAAAGAGCTTCGCAACGCCATACGCGATGCTCAGTACAAGAGTTGGGCAGAACTCTGCAAATCAGTTGATGACAACCCCTGGGGCCTTCCGTATAAGGTGGTCACAAAAAAGATCGGCCACCGTCGTCCCGGTGTCGAAGCTCGAGTCAACGAGGACCTGTCGCGAATCACCTTTTCCCGAACTCTCCGTCAACTGACTGGTCGCTTGAGCCACAACTAATGGACGAAATCGTTCAAAGTCCAGCTCCCCAGTTCACCCTTAAAGGAACTCCGGCAATCGTGTCTTCGGCTTCCGGCAGGCAAAGCTACAAAACCAGACGGCATACCTGACGAGGTCCTCCTCAGAGTCTCGAGAATTGTTCCCCAAGTACTGATCAAGACCTTCAACAGGTGCCTCTCGCGCAGCGAATTAACTGAACAATGGAAGACGGCTAGGCTGGTACTCCTTCAAAAGGGACCTGGCAAACCAATTAACGAGCCCTCTAGCTGCAGGCATCTTTGTGTGCTTAACTCAACAACCAAGCTCCTCGAGAGGCTCCTGCTGTCGAGGCTAACCGAGCACCTTGATTCCACCAGTCGAATCAGCAATATGGCTTTCGACACGGACGATCGACGGATGCCCATGGAGCCGCCCTAGACGCAGCCAAACGCCATGATATCTGCGTGGTGGTCTCCTTAGACGTGCGTAACTCGTTTAATACCACCCCTTGGCGACGAATTGACGCTGCACTCTGCGGATGGCTCGTTCAGCCCTATATCAATGGCATGATCCGTTCTTACTTAGAGAACAGGAGACTTCTCGTGGGAGACGCTATCACTATGAGGAACGTATAATGTGCGGAATATCGCAGGGCTCCGTACTAGGGCCAGCGCTGTGGAACGTGTTTTACGAAGAGCTTCTAGAGACGATATCGGCACAGATGCGGTGGCACAGTTGCGGCCGATACCTTTTTGGTGGCACTTGTGGTCACTATTTTTTTACACATATGAACTGTTTTTTACAATACTGATATAATAATAATAATAAAGTTAAACCTATAATATATTAAAAATCAAACTTTTCTTCTTTTAAGTTATTTTTATACATAAATTGGTACAACATTATCGATGCCAATGCGATGATAATAATAATAATATTATATTGCGATTACGATGGGAAAATTATATTTTCGATATACGTATGTGTTAGTTGTATCAGTTGTAGACAAAACATATTACGAAACACAACCAAGTTAGAAATGGATTTAAGCACAGCTGCAATTGGCCTAGAAATAGAAATAATTGAAACAACAAAAAGTTATCCTTAAGCAATTTTTAATGGTTATCAATCCAGAAAATACAGATAAAAAAATGGGACAGTATGGGTTTGTTTGAATGAAAATAAGGAAAAGTGTAAGGGCCGTATGAGAACTAAAAATATAGAAATAATTAATTTTTCTGATGATTTGTGTAAACCTGACGTGGCAACTAGTGAAGTAAAAAAACAATTTCATAATGCAAAAAAAAAGAGTGCGAGAAGACTGAAGAGTCGTCATATACAGAATCTGAAATTTTTCGTTAAGAAATGTCCCCTTTATTTCAAAAAGGCTATGATCACGTTACTGCTATTCCTACATACGCTTCCGCCAAGATAACTTTAAATAGGATTAAAGAAAAAGCATTGTTTTTTTGTGTCATTTTCAATTCACGTCGCCGTGGCCTCCAAGAAAGCTACCGATTCGGCCAAAGCTATCGGACGTCTGATGCCCAACATCGATGGGCTATCACAGTCGAAGAGGGCACTGCTAGGATCCGTGACAAACAGCAAACTGCTCTACGCCTCCCCAATCTGGGTCACAGTCAGGGTAAAAACTGCAAAAAAACACTTGGCGACGGCGAGGGCCGAAAGAGCTGCCACTCTTCGAACGATTCGAAGGTACAGGACTATCTCTGCCGACGCCTTGACGGTGCTGTCCTCTACTCTGCCAGCCGACATCATAGCGCACGAGATCGCTCGGATCTGGAACCGCCAGATGGAAGATCAGCTGATGCCAAGGTTATGTTAGGTCTGAGCGATCTGAGGAGAGGAAGATCTTCATCACCTCTTTGCAAAGGAGATAAGATCAGTCCATTAAAGAGAGGTGGACACACCGGCTAATCTCTGACTTAGGTTGGTGGCTTAAAAAACCACTTATGAGCCTCACTTTCCACATGACGCAGACACTGTCTGGCCAAGGTTGCTATCAAGTCTATCTTAAAAAAATGAATCGCGCCAAAGACAGCGCTTGCGCATACTGCGGCCATCCAGAGGACAACGCGGAAAATACCACCTTTGACTGCCCCCGATGGGACGTCGAGCACGAGAGTTACGTGAGACGACGTGTCCGACCTTCTTTGCGGCCCTATCGCCATCGAAGATTAAATTAAGAACGTACGCGAAGCGTTCCTTCGGGCCCGTAACGAGTTCTCGAGCATGATAGAACGAATCTTGTCCCAGAAAGAGGACGATGAGGGGGATATGCAGAGAGGCAATTAGACCGAATCCACCCTCTGAACAAATCGGAGGTGCCACCGATCATTTTGCTTATCTCACTCCTATGGCACCACAGGAGGGCACGACGATCACGGTAGTTACACTCAGAACGCGATGTCAGGGCGACGGACTAGGATCGGCCCTAGAAGAGCAGGTATCAACGCACCAAAACGCTATGTAAATGTAAATGTATCACTGTAATTTATCTGTAAGGGGTTAGATGAGGGACTGTCCCATCAACCCGCCATTATGTGTTGTTAAGATTTGTTTTTCAAATAAACGATAGCAACCAGAAGGAAGCAATGCAAAAGCGGTCCCCTCCTGGTTATCGGTTCAAAAGCAGAAAAAAAAAGGTATTAGATTATTTGTACGGTGTATTTATTGTTATATGGATAACGGGGCGATAACATATCTGAGCCGGCCTATAAAGTTTTCACTCGCCGCGGCGGTGGGGCTATAACAAACCAGTACTGAAAAAAAATAATAACGAAGACATATTTTATTAATATATAAATTATTTAAATCTAACCGATACCTTGAGGTACATCTCTACTGGCACCTTCTTCAATTTCTTTTTCGAATATTTGAATTATTGCAGTACAATTTTAAATTATTCTTAACAGCAATGCAGTTTTTGTAGCGACAAGCCCTTCGAGTTTCACAAAGTCTTGTAATGGTTAATTGTGTTATATTCATTTGAATTTGCAAGTCAGTTAATTGTTTGTTTCAATTGGACTGTGCAAAATGAACATGAACAGCTTCAAGAATATTAAAAAAATTTCTTGCTTCCTAATAATTAAATTAGTTAAAAATTATAATATAATTATTGAATAATAATAAAAAAAAAATTAATACTTTTATATGATTGCATGTACTGCAAAGAATCAAATTCAGTTTATATGGTAAGCAATGAATGTAAACAGCTGCAGGGTATTTATCTTTTATTCTTGTTTGTACACCTGACATAGTACCAGACATGACATTTGCCCCATCATGACTGTGTCACACTTTCACCATAGGAACGTTGTTCAGCCCCTTGTCCACCAGATACGTCAAAAAAACCAATAAACCGTTCAAATATATTCAGATTGCTACCAACAAATCGAACACACATAGTCATCTGTTCTTGCTTATAAGACCTATTTAATGAGATTAATATTGTTCACAAAAACAATTTGAATATACTTATTAAATCTTGCTATAGTTTTAAATAAAAATAAATGTTTTAACTACTTACCTTCCTTCATCACAAACTAAAGTATACATTACACATTTTTTAAGTTTTTGTACCTATTATATTTTCTTTTACAATATTGGAACTTATATTTAAAATTTCATTTTGAATATACCTACCAGCTGCTATAATTGGTTTTTTTTCAAACATTTCTAAAAATTGATTTGATTTGGCATACATTTTACATAATTCCTTAAAGTTTCCTATTAAAAAAAAAAAATATATATATATATATGTATATGTATATATTATATGTGTTACCATAAAAGCCCGATCACTAGGTATGCCTAGATTTTACTAGTTAGTTTTTTTATTTACCTTGGTTAAATGATTCTTTGCGTTTATCATGACCTCGAAAAGGTAAACCTTGTCGAGCTAAATATAATATAAAATCAATTAATATCTTCACATAATTCCTATTAATTTTATAGGCATTCAATTTTGCAGTACTTGTTAAATGTGATGTTGACTTTTCATGTTTAGACAACTTTTATTAAAAAATAATAATAATAATAACTGAAGATAATAATATATTGAAATAAAATATTATTTATTTAAATAGGTACCCTTTTCCAGTTTTGCACACCATTTTATATTATCAAATTTGTCGAATTTGTTGAAATGAGATATCTCGATTATGCCCATCACTAGACTTAAAAATAATTAAATACATTAGGTACCTATTATAATTATTAGTGATTACTACTATTCCATGGGTTAGTTAGTAAATTTGTGTTGATTTATCTAGATCAGCGTTTCCCAAACTTTCTCTCTGCCGGACCCCTTAGAGATAATAAAAATGATCGCGGAACCCTTAACAAAAATAAAAATTAAAAACAATAATAAATAATAATACTTAATTTATTGCTTTATTTTACGTTCGCGGACCCCCTCCGGTATACGTGCGGACCACGGTTTGGGAAACGCTGATCCAGATGATATTGTAACAGGCCATATTATACGAGCAACCGTGAACGAATGGTGTGAGGTAGAGCTGAACTAAATAAATGGTAAAAATACAACTTAAGGCCATGCTGCATTTTTATACAAACGTAAAGGTAAATCTTCCATCGTTTGACTGACTACCGTCGTTTACGACTAAAAGCACACACCCTTGTTCATGAACTCCTGGTATTTACTCATACTGTTGAAAGAGATAAAAAACAAAAGTCTTGTGTGTTTATAATAAATTAATAAAATACTTACTTATACTGTTATACAATACTGTTACTTATCGGATAGCTTTTGTTGAAGTGCTCTATTCGAACTAAGATACCTAAGCACTAAGTACACATTTTTCGTTATCATATAATAAGCATATTATATATTATTGTGTATACTGTATAATAATCTAATCTATGCATGTATTCGAGTAAATAAACGTAAAATCGCTTAAATCGGTGTAGGTACCTTATAGAATATTAGTATTGCAGATACATCGGTACAGTCGACATAAGAATTATTATATATTAGAATGTTTTAGATACGAGGAGACGAGGTAGGTAACTGTAGGTAACTTTTTTAAAACGTGTAAAAAAAAAACAAGTTTCAAAGACCGCATTTTAAATATTTATTAACTATTATACACTTTTTGAATAGTAATCTAACATGGGCGCACAAATGATGAACGTAAAAACGAATACGGTACGTACAGTAGCAGTGGTAACTGGTAGGTATATATTATTTAGGTACCTATTTATAGGTATT
This sequence comes from Aphis craccivora, assembly GCA_009835225.1. Classification (NCBI taxonomy): domain Eukaryota; kingdom Metazoa; phylum Arthropoda; class Insecta; order Hemiptera; family Aphididae; genus Aphis; species Aphis craccivora. The sequence goes on along the minus strand of VUJU01003980.1, from coordinate 1,157 downwards.
CTTTTTCTTTTCCTTCGCCTTCTCTCCCAACTACTTGAGGTCGGCCACACTGGTCAACAATTTAATAATAAATAATACATATTATTATTTTATTTTACAATGAAATCTGGAATCACGGGGACAGCATCACGAGTTGTCGTGCCGGCAGGTCCCCCCACTCATGATAGAAATAACTAGTTATTTCTATCATGCCCCCACTCAACTACGACAAATTTCATTATTGATACCTCACAATCTCACATTCGCGCGGTTTTTATTTATTTCATTTCGTTATCAACTACTATCACTTCGTTGCGTCGCGCAATGGAAAGCTTTTAAATAAAAAGATAAAATCTTGAGTTTATATGCAATAACCTCAGTAGGTGCTAATACAGAGAGATGACCTCGTAATAGTTGGTAAAGACATTTATATAATAATCTTACATGGGAAAAAGGAAAACAGGTTAGGTAAGTAACAACACACATCTATAAACAATTAAAAACCATTAAGAAATGATATCATCAATAAATGCTACACATAAATACACAGTATTCAATTTACACATCTAAAGCAATTGCCAATAATTGCCATTAAAATCAGAATATAATGGAAAGAAACAAAGATGATACATATTACTTCATATGTAAAAATAAGTCTTTAAAAATTTCAAATACTTATAGATTATCAAAATTATGTGTAAGTATACTGCTACAATTTTTATTTTGCTAATAAAACATTCAGTATTCATCTCAGACATCTGAAATACTAGTCATTAGCATGAATCACTAATGGAGATTAATTATAATTTAACTTTATAACTGATTTGTTAGTATGAGTTAATAAAAATTGCAAAATCTAAATTTGACTCGTAATCATGTATTAACATAAAGCAATTTTTGTTTAGCTTCAACTATACAACACAGTATTCAATAAAAATATTTGAAGCAATTATCATTGGAATCAGAATCGAGAGAAAATGAAAGATCATATGCCCTCATACTTAATATAATAATATAAGTGTTTAAAAAATTTAAAATCCATATATTTTATCAAAATTATATGTAAGTATACTGCTTCAATTTTTATTTTGCTAATAAAAAACTGAGTATTCATCTAAAACATCTGAAATATTTTTCATTAGCATAAACAATAATTGGAGACTAAATATAATATAATA
>VUJU01003979.1:3527-21784 GCA_009835225.1 Aphis craccivora | reverse complement strand
TATTAAATTTTCAAAACTTTTTGGTCATCCAAAATTTTTTTATCGACACTTTAAAAAAAATTTCTCAAAAAACTCGAAAATTTCAGTGGTCTATAAATAACTCAAAATAAATCAATATTTTATGAAAATTTAACTGTATATAGATACCACTGACATTAATATTTGATGAAAATTTCAAGTATTTTCAGTGATTAGTTTTTGAATTGCTACCATAAAAAAAAATCGATTTGGTCGAAAACTGGTTTTGCGTAAAAATTCCCGTTTTTCCGTCATTTTTTTTTTTTGTTTTTCTCGTTTTTTTTGAAAACTGTTGGAAAATGTTAACTATTTACCTCTATAATGCACCAAGGATATTCACTTTTACATTGGAAACCACCCCCATAGTTTGTAATTGGAGCATTATTTCGACTAGTTATGCTGTACACAGACACAAAAAAAAAAAAAAAACAAATAAAAAAACATACATCATTGTAAAATCAATACATTCTTCACTTCGTTCAGAATCTAAAAAAAAAAAAAAAATAGTATTAAAATAGTTAATTAATAAATTAGTTTTAGTATTTAACGTAAAATATATTTATGTTTACTAGGTATTTTAATTATAAATATATACAGTGACATGGTATAATAGTTTACAGAATTGCGAAACTTTGATATTTCACCTATAATATTTAAAGAAAAGTAATTTTTATTAATGTACAGTAATCATGAACTCAATATTTATGTGAAATGTTGGTTTTAAGATTCCTACTGAATAAAGGAATCTATTGTATATAATAATATAATATGATGTGGTATTTTTTTTAAATAAATAGACAAACATACTAATATGTAAAATCCATTTCTATAATTTTACAAAATCATTACACAAACTTGATTGAACTTGAATATGTTCAATATTAATATTTAATAATTACAATAATATTTATTCTTTATAACAAAATCTATAAGAAATTCCAATATATAATTTCATCATCAAATTTTTTACAATTTTTAAAGATTGTAATATTTTAAATTAAAAAATACTTTTTTTTGTGTTTATTGAGACATATATACATATATATATATATATAAATAATATATTTCTTATGTTTTCAATATTATTCAAGATTTCAATCATTTATTAAAAGAAAAACATTTTACCATCCATTGAAAATGAAATATTTCTCCAACATATAGTTTAACCACTGAAACGACAAACTGAGTTTACGAAATAGAATGTACCATGTACCTTTTTAGCCTGCACTCTGTCATGGTACAAATTAAACCTTTAAAATATTCCGCATTAACAGATAATTCAACCTATACGACCCAATAAACAACAACTTGGAGAAGAGAGAGAGTTTCACACACCTTAGCAGTGTGTGTGCATTTGATTTAAAGTACTATGATATTATAGCAAAGTCTACGTGACTAGACAGAGAATGTAAAGGCTTACATATAAAACACTATGCCCCCCCTTGTTGATGTTATCTTTTTTTAGATGCACTTGTGCTTACATGGATTTTCTCAACGACAATGATTTTCGATTACAATAATTTTATGACTCGTATTTGTATAGTATTTTGTGATTCGTAAAAATATTTATTTTTTAGTCACAAACGAGCAAATGCAAACAACTTACTGTTTACAATCCATTGTCAAATAAATCTAGTCACAGTTTGAACATAATATATTTTACAATATAGACTAGAAAATTATATAAAATATTTAAATTAGAATAAATGATTACAATCATCAATATTATTGATATTGTTTATTGTCTTTATTTTAATTTAAATATATTTTTTTTCTTAACTGTTTTTATTTTGGGTACAAGTATTTTTGTAACATTAAATTATTGTTAATATTTTAAAAAATAAATGTTTTATTGTAATATATTTTATAGAAATCGTTCTTAAAACAGCAGTTTAATATAGTTTATTGTTATATAAATATTTATTTATTTAAAGTAATATAGCTGTATGGGTTTTATTCATAATTGTTATTTTCGTATACATACCTATATGTAAGTAATAGGTAGGTAGAAACATTTGTGATTTTATTTCTGAATAACGGGAATCTAATATTTTTGTATAGTAGCTTCTTTGTTTTATTGAAAATATTAAAATATTAAAGAATTTATTTGAGAATACAATTTTTACAATAGAGAAAACAGATAAATATAACATTATAATTATACCTTATATACCAACATAAAATATAATCTTTACAGTTTATTAAATATTAGGTATTAATAAATTTGTTTTATTATAAAACGTCTTGTATTTTCTATAATCAATTTTATATTATGTTTCACAATATATTTTTATCAATAAAAATATAAAATGTTCTTTAATGATATTTCAAACAAGTCATTCGATTAAAAATGAAGTTAAATCATTTTTTAAAATAATAACGTTATTGTTCCCCTGGGAGGTTGTATTCAAAACTGATATGTAAATGTAGTGACCTAATTTTAAACTATTCGTACATCCATAAGTATTTATTATTAATATAAATATTATGTATATAAAATGTAATGGAAGTATTGATTTTTATTAAATTATTCATAATATTACCATAAAAATAGTAATTATTTAATTTTTAGAAACATAATTTATTACCGATGCGAATATTAAATCTATGTATTAATTTAGTTAAAAAAAAAATAAATTTTAATCTTATACGTTATTAGTAGACAGTGAAACCATTTTATATAGTTTGTTTACAACTTATTAGTTATATCTGCTTATAAATAATTAATCCTTCGGTGATAATTCCGATAAATATATTAATTATTAACAGCTAAATTCATAAAGTTTAACAACTTTATAAACTGATTAATCCTATATGCTATCGAAAACTATGTAATTTACTTTTAATCCCTCATAATAATATATTATACAATATATTCATGTCATGAAAAACAATTTTTCTCACATTAATTAATCAAACATTTTCTTTGTACTCTGTCAAGTGCCAAGAGTTAATAATATTTTAAATGGAATTTCTTAGTTGAATCTATATTTTATTATTCTATTTAATAAAAAAAGAAGCATAATAATCTAATATAAAGTGAGCAAAATAGTAGGTAGCTTAATTCGAACTATAATGACTTATTATTATTATTTTTTTTTTTTTTTGTTTAAATAATTAATTAATGTACTGTATTATTGATAGTTATTCAATAGTATCTCTAAAATTATATCTGTTAATTAACATTTAAATCAATCAATAATTTTACCTAACCGTAAACGTAACGTAATGTTTCTATTTCTAAAAAAAATATGTACATTTAAATTTTGTTTCAGTTATCATGTAATACGATGTATATTTATATATATATATATATATATCTATTGTCAGAATGTGTTTAAACAAACGGAATGTAATATTTAATATATATTGATCGCGAATGTATTGATACGAAAATATATATCTTATTTTAGCAAAGTCGTATAATGATCCGATTATGAATTTTTAAAAGATCTTTTTATTTAGGGTACGAATCGTTGGTCAATATTACAACGGGTCGGAGAATATATTATTATAGTGCTATTAAAATAATTTGTATAACAGAACAGTTTCAAAGTATTTCAGTACATAAAATATAGCTGTTTGACGAATATACCTGTAGGACAAGAACAATAGCACGCTAAAATGAAGTATATGGATGGTGACTATTTCGCTGTCATTATGGTCGGTCAAACTGGCAGAACAATATAAATTATAATGCAATATAAAAAAATCGTTTTATAACAATAAACCACACGTGATGTAGGTATCAGATATAATATAGCATCAGACGGTTAGATGCTACCCCATTAAACACCAGTTTAAATTACGGATAGTGGGTTTATTATTGAGTAAAGCGAACATATTCCATAAACATGAACTGGATACACATCTGAAACCATTTCACTTGCTGATTAAAAACCCATTATTATTTCTTCAAAAAACATATCGCTACTCCAGAAATGTATCCAACGGATGACTTTGATCTTCGGTGTGATAGTTAAATGCATAAAAAGTTTTATACCATATAATTAACTATTACCTATAACAAAATAAATAGTACAGAAAAAAAAATGCCAAATATGGTATTGCTCTACTGTAGAGTGAGTGCGAATGCATATGACTCGTCATTAATTGAGTCACTATAATGGGTGTGTTAAATTTGAATTTAATGGTATGCCTATATAATTGTATATGAACAACGATTTTGAATACCTAGGTATAGAAAATTGTACAAACAAATAATAAACTATTTTAATAATTTGTTTAAAAATTGAACAAAAAATTATATTTTTATCCTGTATTATTTAAAAAAATATTAAGCAATTATTATAATTTCAACTCACCAAGAGACAGACAAGATTAAATTTGTCAAAAGCTAGGATGGACCTTTCTCAAAGTTGATATTCGGAAAATTGTTTGCACTAGAAAAATTGTTTTCAGGAATAAAAAAATTAATCATTATAAACGCCAAATCGATACGTTATCAATTCGTCCAGTACCTACCTAAAAATATAAAAACAATAATTAAAGATTAAATTTATAGTTATCTATTGATTGTCAAACAGTTATGCTTAAATGCATATATTATAAAATATTGAAAATTTGCCTCACCCTTTATCTTACTTACATTCTGTTTGCTTATCTGTATGCATTTATATTACTTCATAGTATATATTTTAGTCCAAAGCTCATAGATTTCCTACAATATGTATTACGTAATTACATGGTGATTATTTCATCGTGTGAACCGTGAGATAAGCTCTTAAAAAAATACGAAGGATCTTAATTTTTTATTTTTAATTATTATACAACATCTATATTATTTTGCATTATTCCGTGATTGTTGTTTATCAGTTTAATATTGTGTTTTTAAAATAATAAGTATCTGAATTATATTATGAAGTAACCAACAATATCTAACCTTTTTCTTACATTATTACCACTAGCTCGCACAGAAGCTTATGTTTTTATTAAAAACTGTAATGGTCTGATACAGACGTTATTTTATTACACGCACCACATGGCGTAGTCACCTATAATATAGCATTTATGATACGCGTGTTGGGCATCACGTACCTTGGTATCGTGGTGAGTTCTCCAAATAGTATTTCTTCAGTGTACATTATTGCCGTTGACGTAATTTGAGTATGTATTAGATACCCACATATTGCATTAAATTGTATGCTCTTAAATACAGTGACACCAAATTATGTTGTAAAAATGAATCATTTCTAACCGAAACCGTCGAACACGATAAAATATGAACATTATTCTATTTGTCTTCCATAATACCCGGTGCATTGTACGCATACATCAATACAAACAAAGGATTATCAGAGTGATAATACTGTATTTTGTACTATACAATTAATAGTGTTATTTCAAAGTCAGTATTATGATTTAACGAAACATAGCGTTTTTTCTCGACGTGCATAACAGAATAATACTAAAGATAATACTAAGAGTTCGTTATACTCGAAAAAAATGATTATTATTCACTTCTATCCACACAATATATTGTTATAATTTCAGTGATTTCTTGAAATAATAATGCGCCGCTTTCAGTTTATGTTACTGTCGTCACCACCACTACCACCAGCATCAATAACGTGATACATATTATTATCCTATGGAAGGTATGCGGGAAATGATTTGCTGCCGTAAATTTAAACAAACGGCTCACCACAGCTGCCACATAATATATAATATACATATATTATATAGAGTGGTTTACCGACCCTCTTCTTAAATAACACATAGGTAGTTACCAAAAATCTGATTTATAAATATATTATTATTATTTTTATAAGTATACTTATAAAACCATAATATTTTTAATTTCTTGATTTTTTTTTCTACCTATCTAAGGAATGTCTTGTATTGATACAATATATATATTTTTTTTAACAACTTCCGTTTTAAAAAATTTCTTAGCATAAAATTTTTCTGAAACTTTTTACGCATCATCAAAATCAAAATTTTAACGAGAGGTATCTATAGTTATTTAAATGAAGTTTATAACAATGAGTGTAAAATTTGGGCGTATGGTTATTTGGATTATTTGAACATTTTATCGGTTTATATTAATCTATTAATATTTAAAATTTATATATTTGTAAAACCATTTTATTTTTAGTTTATTATATAAACATTTAAATAACTAGAAAACTATTGGTTTGAATTAAGAATTAATACATCAACATTTAAAAAATATACATAAATATCTAGTAAAAAATGTATAATAAATAGAGGTGTTCTCATTTGAAGCATAGAAGTTTATATTACCACATAACTACTCTTTAATTAGTCTTGAGAATATTTGAAAATATGGTTTTTAAAACGTATATTTAAGTTTCGGAATTTGAATAAAATCATTTTTAAACGAAAAAAAGGTATGCATAGTGCATACTTGGTAAGAATCACCTTATATACATTTATATATAATATTATGTATCGTGTGTGTATTATATACATATCTTATGAATATTTTAATTTAATGAATAACGCGGGAGTGTAATACGTTTACGCTCGTGCCACGCCAGACCGTAGCTACGCTATGCATTATATTATGAACGCACATAATACTATTGTAGGTACCGACGATATGTATAATGTTCCTACAACTTATGAGTAGCTGTAATACGTGCTCGCTTGCGAAACGGTTACAATAATATACACCACAACTGCGGGTAGTCAACCGTTATACTGCGGTAATGCGTTGCGATTACAGATGAGCCTGTAAGATACGCAAACCAATAAAAAAAATGTCGGCTGATAATGGTTATTGGTTATGGTTTTGAAAACCGACCTCGTGCCCGACGTTTTTTCTTTTAAATATTCTATAGGCCGATTAAACTTGCTTGTTATCTACAAGTAACAACCTAACTAGTTATCAACTTGTATTATCTGCACTTGGTCGATACTGAAATTTATTTACTTCATTGGTTGTCTTGCTGATTTATAGATATATTCGATACAGATTATCAAGGAAATCGTTACCTTGGTACCTATTATTTCTATTTTAAAATAATCTCATATAGATCCGAAGGTACTTACTACGCGAAAAATAAATATACTTGATCATAACGTAGATATAGGGATTTTAAATTTGTTAAGAAGTGTAAACGAAATCGTCAAGTGTGTTTACCATTTATTGATGTTTGATGAAAAAAAATATGATGTTTCATAATAATAATATGCACAACGATTAAAATATCTGTTTGGTGAAAACATTAGGACATCGTTTCGGGGACCCACCGATTTACGTGATGTAATAATATTATGGAAAATATTCATACCAACTCTTTACTAGGTATAGAATTATCAGAGTGATATTGAGGATCGTGATTGACGTCATTATAACGGACCTCGACGCGTCAATCACTTGAGAAAAGAGCGCGTCAACACGATTTCCTTACCGTCTAAATGACCGCTAAATTTACCTTTCTTTTGAATTTTGAATTTTTTCACATAGGTACCTACGTCTTTATGCACTAACTTAATTTAGCATTTGTCTTATTGATATAGGTACCTATAATATATTATTACGTATCGTACTAAATTTTTAGTTTAAAAATCATTTAAAAAATATAAGTCGTTTTAAAAGTAATTCGTGTCTGTTCATCGTCAAATAATAATTGAAAATATTATGTTATTTTGCTTTATGAGGCAGTTAAATTAGATTAAGAAAGCTAGGGTTGCGATTTATCAATTTTCTATGGATTTCAGTTAACTATCTCTAAGCTATATATTATAATGATACATTTAAGTATAAAAGATACAAAGCTACACAATTCAGCAACTTCAAGATTTATTAGTTAGAAAACTTTGGTATTTGATAATTTACATTTTTAATATTTTATACGCGAATATACAAATTCCACTTTTATATTTTATATTACATTTTATAGCGAAACATAAATTTAAACAAACCACTGTAATTCAAAATCAACTATTACATACTATTGTTTAAATCACTAAACAAATCGAATTATTCTAATATAATAAGGAATTCAATATACTATATTTACGATACTCAATTGAATATCAAAATTAATTTAAATATGGCCTATAACTTCGTACCTATATACTAAGTAACTATTATAAATTGTACATCTGGTTAAAAACATTGTTCATGTGATTTTTGAATATAAATTAGTGGCTAAATAAATATTATGAGATAAATAACTTTATTTATATTTCCTTAATTTGTTTTATTGAATCAAGTAACATGTCCAGCCTATTAGTTATTTTAGTCCATAAAATATAACATTTCTATAACGTTCATTAAATTTGCTAATAAAATACTTAGTTTAACGAAATTTTAGGAATCGTGATTCGATTTGGCATTAATCGATTAAAATGTATACTATTTTATTTTTGAGGTATAGTCAATGGACATTTTGGTATATTAGTCGGTAGGCTGATGGACGAACATGTTTGCCAATACAAACATTTAAGTTTGCCACGTGCCCACAGCACCATTGTGGCAGAGTGTTCGAGAATATTAAAAAGCAAATAGTGCATAGACATATATCTGTAAAATAAAAATAAAAAAACGATACACATACTCACGGCCGCGCCGTGGCCGTTATCCGAAAAATAAAATATATTATAATAAAAGCGAGCTATGCGGCGGTGGCCGTTAAACCTGTAATGCGGAAACGCGCGCAGTGTGTAACCGATGCGAAAAAGTAATAAATAAAATAACACGACCGGGAAATCGAATTTTTCTGTTCCTACCAACCGACCGCCGCAACTTTCTGGTTGAAATATATATATATATATATATAATATGGATAACGGTCGTTGTGGATTACGTTTTATATACGCTCTCCGTGTGTACACAGACTTCAAAGACGTAACTAGGATTTGTTCGCTGTGAGGTCTGACCAAGGAATTCTAAAATCTCATTAAAACGTATTCTCGTTTATATCAACTCCAGAAATCGTATTATAGTTTTACTTTTAAAGTACACGCGGTTCGTGTAAAATGAATATAAATTATAACTACCTACCGGAATATTATTATTTTTTTAACGCTGAAAAATTTACATACCGTTTTCCTAAATCCAATATAATATTAGGTATAAATTTATCTCAAAAATGTCAAATATTATAATCATAACCACAAGAATACGTCATGGACATTTTGTGACTGATATATTTTTTTTCATAACTTAGATTTGAATTAAATGTTCTTTTAATAAAATTATCAATTCTTAGGTTAAACTATTATTAGGATATTACGTTATACTGTGTTAGTTTTGTTTTTGGATAGTAAATTTGATAATAAAAAAAAAATAATTCTCGATAAAATGTATAAGTTTTCGATGAGATGACACCAAAATATTTTAAACAAAATCGATTGGGATAAAAATAATTTCGTGTGATAGTGTAGTACATAATATTATAATGTAGTAGATAGTTATGAATAATATTTTAAAATAGCACTTATCACCCTAATAAAGACAATAATTCGTTATTTTGATAAAATGTTTTCGTTAAATACAGTGTATCTCGCCATTGTTGTCCAGGTATTCACCACTCGCCCATCAAAGTATACATAATACACACTCTTTTGCCGATTTCTTGCTTGAATTTTAAAACGTATAAAATTACGATGTGAATATTTAATAGAAGTTAATAATTCAACTTTTAAATTATTCATTTAAATAAATGGCCATTGTTAGATTTTATAAAACATGAAATCAAAAAATTTTTTTTTTTCATTTTAGTTGAAATCAAAAAATACTTAAATATAACTTTAAAAGTTATAGATTTCTAATAAAGTAAATTGTAGATATCTATATCAAAAATATTAATTAAGTATTAGAACTTCAGAAGTAAAAAAAAGTTATAACTTGGGACAAAGCACAATAGATACGTTTTATACGTCCAATATTAAGTTATGTGAAATGCGTGTTATATTTTAGAAGTGTTTAGTTTATTAAGTTTAATTATTTTACATTTTTGACATTAGGTTTCTTTTATATTATTATCTAAACACTTAAAGCTTTCTCAGTATGCTGTTGGTTCCTGTTTGATATAACTACGTTTATTATTTTTTCATTAAAATACGATCCTATACGCTGTCATTTTCATGACACGTTGATAAATGTTAAACTTTCCTCGAACTCGTAATAGTATTTTATTTACACTGTATTGTCCGTAATTCAATTCACTACCATAATTGTGAAAAATGTCAAATAACACTTAAGACAAGAGACAAAATAGAAAAAAGTTGACTTTTATTATTTTCGTATTTCTATTATGTGATAATGTATAATTGAAAAAAGTAAATTACAAATGAAAATAATTCTGTAGTCTGTTGTAGGTATTATGAAATTAATTAACTCAATTTCATAGATTATTTGTAGAAGAAACCAGATAATATCTTATAAATTATAGCATACGAGTTATTAAATATTAATATTAAGTTCTTTGATAGAAATCGTCCAACTTAAATTATCAGACGTTGCTCTACTTCTTTACTTTTCTTCTTTTTTTGTGAAATGTATCATCAATTTTTAATATACTTTTTACGTATGTTATTAAATTTGGTTTATTATGTTTAAAATAACTCGATAACAGGTACACTATTTTATATGTAGAGGTTTAAAATTTCACATCAACATACTTGAATATCTATCAAATATTATAGTTTAATATTTTGAAATATTTGGTTTGAAACTTATGATTCAAAATTTCAATATTTTTATTTTTGTTGGTGGTAAATTAAGAAAAAATAATTATTACCTTAAAGCAAATTATACTTTAAGTACTCTAGGTCCTAGGGTTTCAATATTGCCAAGACACGTTAATTCCTATGCATTTTTAAACAAAATAAATCATTAAAATACTAAAGAAAAATAAATTATGTCACTTTCAATTATAATGACTTTAATGTTTAATTAAAAATTCAATATCTTAGGGTTTTTAAAATAATAATCATCAATTTAGTTGTTGTAACATAAAACAGATACTTGGGTACAACATGACCTACATTTGTAATTGTCTGCAACACTTGTGTTAACATTTGGTGTACGGTTATACTATTGGTAAGAGGTACAATATTATTTAGAAATTATAAATAAAAACAATTATTTCAGTTGGCCAATAATATACATTCAATATATTTCCTATGTTTTTCTGTTACAATATGCCAGGACATATTGAGTATAATTATTAATGTTAATAATAATATAATATAATTTTATAGTGGTGCAATAAATTAGTTAATTAAGTTATTTGTACATTTTTAATTTAATTTTACTTTTTATGCACATACTACTATTTACAATATTAATTTTTGTAAAACAAAATTCCATACAATATTCTTTGTACTATAGAGTATAGAATATTTAATTATACGTTTTTAAAAACATGGTGTTATTTATAATAATGGTAAAAGTATTTGATTTATTTTATTATAATCAGGGAACATTAACATCAACTATATTTAAACAAACAGAAATACATATTTCAGACAAATTGCTTCGTATATTATAATCGTTGTTAGGAGTATTGGCAGGTGAGTGGACTTCAAGGATATACAATTCACCGGAACCACATCACAATATTTTCTTAGATATTTTTAATTCCTGTATTCCAGTTGAAGTGACCCAATTACTATTGAGTAGGTAGGTAACAACGATTTTATGCGGTCATACAAAGTAACTATAGAAATGTTAGGCGTTAGCTTAACTTGACTTATTGTCTGTAATATCTCCTATCTCCTCCCCGAACGCGTATATAATAAATACAAATTCAGTAATCGTTACTGTACAACTTAAACTTAGCTACTAGACTTAAGTCGTCGAATTATCGTAAAAACTATAGCGGCTTTGCAGCTGAGCGTAAATATGTGCATCGGCTCAGGGGTGGCGGTGGCGATGGCGTTCGTTTATCGCATCGATTTGAATAATTCGGAACTTTGCCTTTCCGAATAAGCGTATACAGGTTTTTAATGTACCGTTCGTTTATTCATCATCAACCCCGTTTTTATACTGTGGTTTATTATATTATAAACTTTATATTATACAATCCGCCAACCCGGTCGAACGTCGTATCAGTAGTTAATATATTTTGTTAAAAGTGTGGTCGTAATAATGGGTAATAATGGGTAGGTACCTCTCAGTAATAATAATACCAACAACAATGATTATGTATATGTGTAACGGCGTGTTACGTTTGCGCGCGTGACAATGGGCTCGTTCCCGGAAGTAGAACACCTGTGCCCTGCCAACCGGAACGATACATCGCAGCAGCAGTCGCCTCCGCCACCGCCGTGTGTCACTTCAGTCAGTAACGTTATGACTTTACGATCATCAAAGCCGCCTGTCGTAGTCGTATTATAATAGGTACGTATACATTGTGAGCGTATTATCGTGGGGATTGGTCGGCTCAATATGCGACTTCAACAATCCCACAACCGCGCGAGTATTAATTAAACCGCTAACCCGGTGTGTACCGGGGTTTTACGTAATTGGTTGCGTACCCGCAAAAGTTATGCAAACGCAAGTTGTGCTCATTGCGGCACGGTTGAAACGGTCAGATTAAGTCTCTCTGCGTGGACGTATTTCAGAGATAATCGAGGCCGTAGAGGCCGGATGATTAAAAATAGCACTCATATATACACATATTACGCGTCATTTATAAGTTATTGAAGGTACATTTATGTTTTGTTACTCATTAAAAACAATAAATAATTTATAACGAAGCAAAGCGTGTTCATAATATACGTTTGGTACATATTGTATTATACACCTATGAAGTTTAAATTTATAAAACAAAATGTATAATTTGTTTTGTATGTAACCTACATAGTGTACCTATCTATTTTCGCTCATTTCAAATATTAGTCATGTGTTCGGTATTATGAAACGTTATTGAAATAAGCTGCATGATTTAAGATCAAGATTCAGAAATTAATTAAGAAAATTCAATAAGAAATGATTATGTCTCGTGATAGAAGTTTATGTGTATTACGCGTAGGAATCACACTTACACTTTTTTTTTTTTTAGAGTATATAGTTATAATACTCATATATAATAATATCTAAATCAAATACATTTAAGAAAAAGCACTTTTTAAACGACGATACTGCAGAGTGATTGATTTTAAGCAATATAATAATATTTGATACCTAGTATAAATGCTTAGATTGTTGAGTAGTTGTTAGAACCCCACATACATCAATAAATACAGGAGTACTGCATCGTTTTTGTGGTTTGCCGCAATGTTGTTGGTGTTTTACATCATAGCCATATTTAAATAATACACCATGTACTTTCAATAAACAGCTCGGAAAAATTAGTTTCTTTCTGAATTTTTATTGCATCTTTTTTTTTTTCATCTAAAATAATAACATAATTGTGTGTATTCGGACTGACTAGTATGTGAAAAACTTTTCTTTTTTTTTTCACTAACTCCCTGATCGATATTATCGTTCATTGTGATACCATAGTCGACGGGTGGGTCGAAGAGGCCCGAAACAAATTTGTCCCTTTCACCGTACACATTATATATATAATATATAATATGATACTTATACGTAGTATATTATATATTATTATAACTTCGCGATGGGGGCCGGTTCACTCTCGGCGGTAGACTTTTTTTTAATCTCCACTACTGCGCGATATTCCTTTGGGCCGATCTCCGATCGTGTTCGACCACTATTATATATAGTACACATTGTTATTTTCACGGATTTTTTTTTATTTTTATTTTTTTGTCTTACTCTGCAGTCTGCAATGTCACGCACACATAGCAGCAAGCACCAGTTTAGCAGTACGACTAGTTACACGTCTCAAATCAGCCATTTTATTCTTTTTTTGTAATACATTATTAACGAGGTCAACCCATGTTATTTTTGTTATAAAATAAAATGCGGTATTTTATTTCCATCCCGTCATCACGTTCTATTCAAGAAGTTCCACGATACATACCAATTTTATATTTTATATTTTTAATTTTCTTTTTTATTATTCTTAGTCTTTGTGCGTTCATTATATCGCTAACCGATACCATATGTTACACACGTACGTGGACAATACTTATAACAATCAGCTAGATTTGTAATTTTAACTGTTTTCATGAACTGTTTTTGTATTATTTTTAATATTTCCATAATGATTATTATTTTAGTTAGTTAGTTGCTCAGTTTAGATACAAACGTAGAAACAATTTTCCATTAGTATTTTTGGACGCTACGTGGCAACATTTTGGCTTTTCTGGCACGCGAGCTATCTAAATCAAAGAAATGCAGCATAGATTATGTTACATTATCGTGTATATGATTTTCATCAGTGTCATTTAAACATTTTAAACGCAATATTTAAATATTGAACAATAATTAATTATACAGATCGTGTCAACGGCACGAACTATATTTTTTATTTATAATGTTCAGACCCTCTATTAAAATCTAGAATGTTTGTGTGTAATAGGCGCTAATGACCGAATTTAATAAATGATATAAAATTAAATATCATAGATGAGATATCCAGAAATTATTGATGCAACAAATTTAACATTCAAAACTTGTTCACTAAAAACAATGAAATATAACAAGTACTATATGAATTAAAAATATCAAATTACTGTTAACTAAATTTAAACAAATTTATTCAAAATTATGATTATAACTAGAAAGATACCAATACAAATTACGCGTTCAACATTTGATTGATATATAAATAGAAGTATTATATTATGCATCTCTTATGAATACATTTTTATTTTTAATAAACGTATTATGCAAAGTATATTGAAATATTATATTCATAATATTATAACTATAAATTTTGATCTAATCCCTAAATATCATAAATATATACTAAGTACCTATAAATGGTATTCAGAATAATTAATTCAAAACGCTCTACTTATAATATATTATAAGATAGGTATCATGTGACCACAGTTTTAATGTGTATATTTTTAAAACAATTTCCAATATCGAATCCGTTCATATTTATGTGAGTAATAAATGTAGTAATGTAATTATGTAGTAATTATATTATATATTATTATATTATATTAATTATATAATTATATATAGTTATTATGTTAATATTTAACATACTATGCAGATGATCACTATATTAAAAAAAAAAGATATCTTATCCGTAGAGTTATAGAAAGTATAAGACGTAAATATACAAATAATAATACACTTTTATTTTTTAAATGCATTGAAGCTCTCTTGCCAAACAAATCTAAAAAACAAAATAAAAAATGATTCTCATAATATTATGTTCTGAGATAATAAAAAGTAGGCCATTGTACATAATTTGCGTACGTAGTTTAGGATGGAATTTGCTATAATATATGTCAAATATAAACTTCCAGCACTCCATAGGTGTCTGAACCTCCTCGACACTAATGGAATTTAAATAGCTCTCGTTATCGAAGTGAACAAAACGTGCACTTTGTAATCCGAATTAGTTAAATCTAAAAATCGATCGTTATACATACATAAAATACATAGGAAACTTTATATATGTAACGTGGACAGGCAAGCTGTGAATTCCATTGTTGACGATTAAAAAAAAAAAAAAAATAATAAACTTAATCGAACGATTTTACAAAAACTATAATGCATATAAAAAAAATAGAGATGATGTATTATTGCTGTTTGTACAAAGCATAAAAAAACATTTTATAAATATCGATACGTAACCGAATCATCGTGCGCTTGATTTATTAAACAGTGAATATAATTTGTCCCCGGAGTGTGTTTTATCCAATCGTAAATGCTGATGCTAACAGTGAGTTTTATGTCTCTTCGAGATCGACCATGCTTGCGATAAATCAGGTAAGTATTATATCGAAATTGACACTGTGGTGGAGGGGGGATAACTGCTAAGTATATACCTAATAATAAATCTATGACTAATATTCCAGTTACTGCAGGGATTACACTCTGTAAATGTGATCTACTAAACGTTGTACACGTGTCTGATTGAGGAAGGTTTACGAAATTGTCACTTTTTGGAATATATGTTATTCTCTTCGCACGGCGGACGTGTGGGGTAGATCTATACAAATGACATTGAAAGCCGAGTGAAAACTTTGTTGATGCGTTAGGTAATTGACTTATGGAAATTCCGTTAAATTATTCATAAGTCCGTATATATATTTTGTATAACTACATGAATCAAGCACTGATTGAAGCTACATTGTGGTTTTATTTTTAGTTAACTTGACGCAAAAATTAAATATGTTTAAAAATACGTACACTGACGGAATTTATAGTAATTTTATATGTGTGTAATATTCAACAACACTAATTATTTTACACGGCTTGTATATTTGTCTAGAAATAACGTGTGTTTTAATCTTAAGTAAAATACTCGGAGATTAACCGCTTAGTAAACAATGGTATTTTGAGTATCATCATAAAGATAATAATATTTAATATATTATTTCGATAGGAACCACAAAATATTACCTATTGGAATACTATTGTTCTGTAATTTAAGGAAAGTATGTCATTAATGTGAAAATACTTTATTGTTAATATTTAGTTGACGATACTACCAAACTTCATATTAGATTTAGTCTCAATGTAAGAGGTGTATAGTATTACTACACTGATTTTTTTTTTTTTACAGCGAATTTTAATTTTCTCTAAAAGTTTTAATTCTTTGAATGATAAAAGATATTTTTATAGTATACATATTCACATTTAGTTCCAAAATTTAATACTATTATCTTTTATTATTATATCTGTTGTCGAAACTATCAACTTCAGACATTTTAGTTAACATAAAATCTTTAAAATGCTTGTTAATAAAAAAAATAATTTGTTCAATATTTGATATATCAAATATCTACTTATAAAGAAAATATTTTATTACAGATTATGAAATAAAAAATACAATTTACATAACATTGTAATATAAAGTTAAATTATTATGGAAGAACTAACGAAACATAGAGGTAGAAAAAAATGTTCGATGTATAATGTAATTGAATTGTGTGTATCTACCAATCTTCAATTATTTTAAAATGTTAATAATTTTAAAAACAACATAAATATTGATATAATCAACCTTTGTATGTATATTGTATATATATCTACTTAGTCTGTAAAGAATTTTTTTTTATTAGATTTAAGAAATTTTTTTTATGATTGAAAATAATTAATATCATAGTAGCAAAAATCTTCATCAGTATACTTTATTAGAAATTTAATAGGAATCAACGTGTTCTGTTTCACAAACAATATATTTCAAAATGCTTCTTGAAAGGATCGTATCGACAGTATACCTATTGTATAATTTAACTCAAAAGGATATGCCCTTATTTGCATACCTTTGTTTTACAAATCCATTGGGTTGGAGAGTTTTATGCATTAAGAATTATTAAGGATTACTGATTATTAATATCATATTGCCAATAGTTCACATACTCAACAAGAGTGTGCTTTATATTAGAAATTCACAATTTGTCTTGTAAAATATTATACATTTACCTATGTATACAATATAGCATATCCGAATATACTCTGATACGTAACATTGCTTATTTAAACGTAAAGTGTAAAGTGTTCTGAGTTCTGATTATATTTTTAGTCCTTAAAAAGTCGCGAGTGATCGGCGTGGGACGTACCAAATTCAGCTGAAACAGTCGAAATTCTGATTAAAAATATTCAATTGAAAATATGAATTAGTTAAAAATAAGTTAAGAATACATATGATATTAAAAATGAAAAGACGATGAACACTCCACACATAATAAATATTATAATATACAATATATAAAATTTTGATTGTACTACTATAATTATTTTAATACTGGTGTTAATAAGTATTGAATCTGATTAGGAAAGAAATATTATACAAGTTATAAGTACTTACATAATTAAGCATATGATACGAGTTATATAGGTAGGTACCCAATATGTTGTTACTAACAAAATAATATTATACTAATATATTTTTTAAAAAGTGAAAACACAATTATAATGTTTTATTATAAAATTGAATAGTTAACATACTAAAATTATTATTATATTTCACTATTATACAATTTAATTTGATCACTTACAACATGATATCATTAATGTATATCTACTATATTATCTTATAGATACAAGTTGATATATTGTTTAAAACTTAAGACATTTATTATTTTAGAAAACGCTAACGTTTACATTATTATTTTTTAACGTTATATTTTCTTTATTGTATTACTTTTTTGAATGACATTATACAGTTTTATTGCAGACATTTTTTTTTTTTTTT
>VUJU01003978.1:0-21364 GCA_009835225.1 Aphis craccivora | reverse complement strand
TTGACGTATTCAGGCCATTAAAACATAAACCACCTTTTTTACCAACCACTGAAAATTATATCCTAGGCTGACAAATCATCTTCGTTCAGAATCGTTTTTCGTATAAAATGATAATTATCATTGGTATCAAATTTAACCGTCCTACAATATATAGTGATCCACACGGCACCTAATGTACAGCAGAGCGGTACCCACTTGCCCGCTTTTTTTATATTTTATAATCTTTGTTATTTATTTTTTTTTTTTTAGTTTTGTATCAACCAGCCTGTTATTCATATTGTCGCCGAAGTAAATAGTCAGAACATGTTAAAAGACTCCAATGTTATCAAAACCATCAATGAAAACGTAGCGTTTGATTACCCACACAGCTCGACGTTGTCTCTAAACGACAAATACAGTCAGCACTATTATAGTACCGATGTTCCATTAGTATGTTAACAAATTATAAATATTTCGTTTTCAAATAACGAGTGTTTATTTGTCAGCGAATTTGTTAAAAACGCATAAATTATTTAATATTGTTTATTTATTATTACCGAAATATAAATCATTTCGTATTTTAAAGTAATTTATTTTTAATCCTCATGATATTTTTCTTTCTTGAGATAAACAAATACAGTTGACTCTCAGTGACTCGTACTTCATGTGGGGTGAAGGGGGGGGAATTCGAATGACTAAAAATGTCGAGTTATCAAAATCTTAAAAAAGGATTTATTTACTTGAAAAGGTTTACATTAATCTAAGTTCACATTAAAAAATAAAAATAAAAATAATATACATAAATACTTGCTTACGTATTATATAATATACATACTATATATAATTTTTAAAGAATTGGTATATGTTTAATTGTTTATGTTCATTCAAAATAATGTTTTCAATTTTATTTTCTTAAATAATCGAGTGGCTTAAGAGGATGTCAGCGCACTATTTGTTTTCTCTCTCTGGCCCACGCGCAACATAGATAAAAAGCATTTACGCAGAATCATTTTTTCTATGATTTTAAGTAATCTTCGAATAAAAACACCCATTACGAAAAAGATAGAATATAATATTTTTGAGGTAATGACATATCGATTTTTCAAAATAATATGGTCTCAAAATAATTTAAACATCGTTTAAATTTAGAACATTATTTTGTTTATTTTGAAATCAAATAACAATAAAATATAAAATCGATGTCATTCTCTCAAAAATATTATTATATATATTTTTTGTAATGGGTGATTTTACTCTAAGATTACTTAAAAGCATAGAAAAAATGATTCTGCGTAAATGCGTTTTGTCTATGTTGCACATGGGCCAGAGAGAGAAAACAAATAGTGCGCTGACATCCTCTTAAATTAATCTTCTATACCTTCATTGATTTCGATTTAGTATGTGTCGCTTCTTTTCTTATAATAGTGCTGCAGGGTTAAGTTTGCGATTTTTCGACCTTTTATTTGTATCATTGTCCAATACATAGGAAACAATATCGTCTTCAGTCCCTTCTCCACAAATATGCAAATTTTCATCGATATTGACGTATGATTTAAAAGTTTCATTGAAATGTATTGTCTTTGTTAATTGATCTTGATGATTTTTATTACTAAATTAAGATAAAAAAAAATCGAGATATCGAAATCTTGTCAATTTAATTTTCAAGGTTATGTAAACATTAAGTATAATTGTTATTTAAATTGGAATTTTATTTGTTTGAGATATCGAAAATTTTGAGTTATCAAAGTTCAAGGTTCTGAGAGTCGACTGTACTATCCATCTACGTTTTATTCAATACATGTAGATATAAGTACCATTATGATGATTCATAGTAAATAAAAATACCATTAATGTTTTTTTTTTTTTTAATTTTAATTTTCAGAGTAAGTTTAGATCAATTGTAGTTTTATAAATTGCTTATAAGATAATAAAACATTTAAGTTTCAATTATATGATAATCTAGTACAAAAATAAAAAAAGTTGATAATTATTGTCTAATGGTTACAACCATTTTATTTTACTGCTATAACAGTACATAGGTATCGAGTGTACCTTACCATTGAGTAATAGTCACTGTAATGGATGTGTTAAAATTTGAATTGAATAATAAATCGTTGTATAATGTATACAACGAATACTAATGAATCCGATCGGAAAAGTCGTAAGCGTGTATTTCTAAGAATTTAACTGTACGAAATTATAGAAAAAAAAGTACATAATTCTGTCAAGGTTTGGTATTAAAATTTAAAGTTGGCAGTAGTGGCGAAACCGACCTGATATTTTATTAGGTTTATATTAATTATATTGCTGCATTAAAAAGACCTTCTTTACCTACCTTACATTTTTTTTTTTATCGAAAATGTGAATCAAGTCTATTTTATTTTTTACAGAAATTAATAACATCCCAAAATTACTTCTTAAACACAGCGTGTTAAATTGTCAAATAATGTGTTATCATTGAATATGAATTCTTTGACTTCCTAAATTTAAAATATCAATCGATCGATTGTGTGTTTTAATATTGAACTGCATAACATTTATTTACTGCATTTTTCAAGGATAATCGATTTCTTGATCGTATATTAATATAACGACGAACAATAAATATCAAAAAAAAATAATAAAAATCAATGCAATAAGGTCATATTTTTGTACCTACGTGTACATGCATCTCATTGCAATTGTCTTGCGAATACAATATTTATAACTTTATAAGACGTAGAAAAATATCATAACTAGAATAAACTGTTAATACACTATTAAATTATATATTTTTTCAACCCAATCTGGTGGAAATTAGCTAGATTACTACCAACAATAGTACCTAACATCAAATTGTCTGACCGATATCCGTTCAATATATTATGAATATTAAATATAGTATACGAAAATGTAGACTAATGATTGATAGAAATATGCAATAAGAGCAAGGACAATATTTTAATTAAAATTAGTAAATTAAATTAAAAGTGAAATTATAACAATTTTTACTGTAATTAATGTTTTATGAATAATTATTTTTATCGGTCACTAATGCTGTTAGAAAATTAAGTTAATAGAATGCATTCGGTTTTTACAGAAACACAACATAATAGGGAATATTAATCTAATATTGTATTTCTATTTCCTAATTATATAATCAAGCTATAATCTTTTTAAGTATTTGATTAAAAAATTTAAATTATATAAATATTATTTTCTAAATAAATGTTATATTGATATTTTATGTCTTTTCTTTGGCCCATAGATTCGAAAAGCGTTACCGAAAAAGCTTAACGGGAAATTATCTGCCTTGGCACACAGAATCAAAAAGTGTTATGCTATGTTACGGTTATCCTGGTTACCTGGTTACCCCTGGTAACGGTTTCCAAAGACACAGAAGACATAAAATGTGGTACTTCATTGCAGACTCTTATGCAATATGATTTAAAAATTTTTTCCAATGATTTTACATCTTTGTCAACATTTGTTGGCAATTCATAAGTCGTTAATAAGGTTCCTGTCTAAATGGGAATGGTATCACTGTCCCGTGTATTGAGTTAACTTTTATCAAATCTGGATACAAATATTTAAAATAAATTAAATGATGTTTTTTCATAAAATTATGAGAGGTATTCTTTTCAAAAGAGTATTCACATTTTCCATCTTTGAAAGAATTTTTTTCGTTTCAATTGTTTTCCTTTTTTGTTGAATTTGATAAAATATTAGTTATAAATCCAATACATTTTCCAGTCAAATGTACGAAAGTATGTATGAACGTCTAATGAAGTCTTTTCATAAATAATGGAAAATAAGGTTCACTTATCATTTAAATATTACAAATCACTTTCAATAAACATGACTCTGTAAAAATGTTTGAAAAGTACACTAATAATTAGGGGAGTACCGCAAATATTAACTTAGCTGTTTACCACTATTTAATGTATATTATATTAATTAATTTTTTTTTTATTCTCAGTCAAAAACCTAAATAATATTCTTAAAGATAGTGTCTGACAAAAGGTTTCTGTGTAGGATCATGTTTTGTAATAATTTAACACATCCATTTCAGTGTTACTCTATGACTCACTCAATGGAGAAAATACACTCTATATAGGTACCTTCTATACAGACATATTATACTAAAATGACTTCTTCGGTTTTTTTTTATTATTACAGAGTTTTAAAATTATGGCAAATTTAGTCCATAGCTATGTACGTTGGTGAAATTGGATAAAAATGGGGAAAAAATAATATAATCATACCAGAAATAATGCCTTACTACAGTACTGAATGTTTAATTTTTTTTAATTTTACCAATTCTCCAATAATATACCATTATTGTATGATGTACCAAATAAAATTAAAATTTTTAATGAAAATGTAAAATTATTTAAACTTAAACTCGTTCTGAAATTAAGTAATGTTATCATTTTGTGGAAAAATCAACCTTCATTAAAAATTATTTGAATATTACTGGTAAAAAATTGGTTAATAGCGCTGTATAAAAATAAATTGAAAACGTTATGAATACAATATTTAAAGATTAAAGAAAAAAAAATTATTGATATAATTAGGTATTTATTTATCTTCAAACTTATATTCGTGGTAAGACAAATAAAACTTATGATTTTTACCCAAATCCATTTGAAAAAATTGTTGATGATTTTTTCATTGCTTCAAATGTAATATTACCTATAATAATAATAAACTGCATCGAAATGATTAAAGTAAAATCAAATCAAATTTTAACATAAAAAAAAAAATTATTTTAAATTCCGTTGATTTATATTATTAAAACTCATAATTAATTTTCTAAAAGTTGTTATGAGAAATATTTTACGAAATGGGTTAATTTGTTTACGAATTTTAAGACTATGCGAATGTAGTGTGCTAATTTGATAATTCGTGGGTTACTGAGAAAATGTTGACTACACTACTGATTTCCAATATCCTAAAAATGATTTAATGTTTTTGAATAATAAATTAGCAAGCTACTGATGTAATGTTGATGTGTGGTTTTACTTTTTAAAAATATTGCATTGTTTTGCAGTTATGTAATTGTAAACCACTAGAACAATACAGCTTATGCACATGGCAAGTAGAGTAGGTAAATCATTTACATGTTAACCTTTGTACATGATTTTTAATGAAAATAATTTAATGAGATGATCAATAAATGGTTTGTTTATGTATTACAATAATCATAGCATTTTTTTGTCGAAATAAATACAACGATACTCTCGGATTCATTATTCAGTGTGATTAGTTGAGTTGTTGAAGCAGACAACGGATCCACTACAAATCTATTCTCAGGTAATGATTTGACATATTATTATTTAAATTGTGGCAACGTTTTAGCAGCTGTAAAACATTTAATTTAATATCTTTCTATTTTTTTATTATTATTATTATTCTATAAGTATTAACAAAAAATTAATTTACAGTTCTGTTAAAAATTAATAATTATTTTCTTTAAATTTTGTGTCGGCTGACTTACAAAACATTGCTCTTAGTCACAACGTTGGAACAATATTTTTTATAGACTAGGTATGTAGTCGGTATTTTTCTCTTTTTCTTAAATTTCACAATATTATAAGACACATTCTTATTTGTATAAAATCCATAATATCGTATACGTTTACTGAGATTTTATTTCCAAAGGTATTCACATTATCGTTAATGATTAAAAATAATAATATTCGATGAGTATATATTTTTCAAGTATAGAATTTTATAGAATTTTGGACGTATTTATCATTTATCGTTTTAGATTTAGGCCATATATTCTGTTTCATATTTTCAGTTGATAAAATGATATTATTTTACGTTTCTTTTTATAACCAGTGTGTGTGTGTGTGTGTGTTTGTGTGTAATCAATACACGCTAAGTATATTACACTCATCGTTTGTAATATAATACGTAAAATCAGCTGTATAGTGAATTACAAAAAAAAATAATACAATTATTAGCTCAGGTAACAATTATAGTTGTAGTAGTGCTGAGCTAACTGTCATTGACACCCTAGGGAAATCATTCGGTGAGTGGCAACACTATTCAATGAAATATTTAATAAAATTTCGAGGGAAACTAAAATATTATGTAGATACCTACATTTAAACCTGTACCAAAGCCTGTTGCTATTGTAAGTTTATCTGTGAACTCAATTTTTTTTTCGTACAATCGTTTTTTATTATTCGAAATTAACAAATCCCATTTTTGTTTTTACTATACAAATTATTAAACAATTTTTGAATCACTTGATATCCACATTTTTAATGAAGTGAACTAATTAAATCACTGAATTATATGAATTAATTTTAGGTGTCTTTTCTTAATTATAAATTATGATTTTATCATCAGCTTCTTTATCATAAAAAATATTTATAATTGATTATTACTAAAAATATTATACATAAAAAAAGGGTGCATAAACGGGATAATGTGGGATAATAATGAATAATGGGATATTAATTATTTTATTTTATTATTTAGAATTGTGTATTGTATAATTGTTCCGTCAGTATTAGATAGTTTATCTAGAATTAAGTATCTAATACGGCATTAGATCTTTTACTCTTCTTCTCTGTTATGAAATATTTGAGGTATATTTTTAAATAAATAAATACTTTGAAAATATTAATATATATATATATATTATAAATATATAAATTTCGTGCTCTTAGATATGGATATATGGCTTCAGTGACCTATAGTGCCATGGCTAGAAGATTATAATTATAAATTAATATAATATTTTGGTTAAATATTTTATAAACATAATAAAATATATTTTCTTAATAAATGATTGTCTATATTTCTTTAAGATATTACTGACATAAATTATTTGAAGTATGTGGTGTAGTTTCAGAATTCATCATATTATTAATTTAAATACGAATATATATCTATTTTTTAGATATAATATTTGTATTTATGAATTTTTCCGAAATTATAGCTTTCAACTTAATTTGAAATGAAATAGTTTTTTTAATTTATGAACTATTAATAATAATAATTTGTTATTACCTAGTTACAAGTTCAACTTTAATTTTTTTTATTAGCTAATAATTCATTTAATTTATCATGAAAATAAGAAAGAATAACTTTTTAGCAATAGAGTGGATCATAACGATATTTCATAGTGTAATTTATTATAATTTTGAATTTTAAAAAGCTGCACAATAGAAAGTACAAGTACGTATACGTATTTAAAATAAAAATTTAAACAATTAATAATCATAAATGTTTAATTTTATTTTGAAACAAAATAATATTGAAACCAATTTGACACAGATTTAAAAAGTAAAATACGTTATTTTTTCAGACTATTCATGAAAATGTCTTATTTTTAATAATATAAAATTTAACAATTTAATTGTACATTTTTTTAATATAAGTATATATCAAAATTATTCATGTTTGTAGATAAAGAGAAATTATATATTAAATATGAAAATAAAAGGATACACAAAATCATTTTTATACTTTTCTTTTTGTAAAATTTTGTATAAATTCCGCAACACACTATATTGAATATAGTTATGTTATAGAATACAATTCAGAGATGTTTATTAATTATCATATTTGTATAATATAATATGATCAGGGATGAATATTATAGTTGATTGTGTAATTTAGTTTTGAAATTGTTTTTGGATGTTATTCAGTGTTTAATAACAAATAAATAACTATAATGGCTAACCACAAAGAAGAAGTTGTGATATCGGGCATTGGAGGATTGTTTCCAGAAAGTGATAATATAACGGAGTTGAGCGATTTGCTGTTTAACAAAATAAACGGAGTAACAATTGATTCAAGGAGATGGAAACCAAGTATTTATTATTTATTTTCCATGATATTAAATTTAATTAAATTAAAAAATTATATTTTTTATAGATCATCTGGGTGCAATAAATGGAACTGGAAAAATAAAAAACATTGACAAATTTGATGCGACATTTTTCAGCGTTCATCCAAAACTTTGCAATGTTATGGACTTATTGACAAAAACACTTTTAGAAAGATCAATCGAATCAATTATTGATGCCGGTCTAAGTCCATCAGACTTGCATGGAACAAATACTGCGGTATTTATGGGATCTGCAATTAGTGAAACGGAAATGGCATGCATGGATGCCTCTTCAAGTTTATCGTTTTCAATGTTAGGTCGTAGTAGAACGATGCAAGCCAATCGGCTTTCTTTCATTCTGAATTTAAACGGTATACAATATTTAAAAAAATAAACAAGACGGTTTTTAAAATTGTTTAAACGATGTGTCATATATAGGACCTAGTTTTTCCATGGACGGAGGTTGGATATGTGGTTCCAATGGTTTGAAAAAAGCGAAAGAAATGATTGAAAATGGTTTCATATCATCTGCATTAGTCGGGGTTGCTAATTTGGCTCTTCGACCAGAAATACAATTTCTTCATCAAGGCTTGAATAAATTAAACAAAAGCGATCAAACTAAACCATTCAGTTCTGACGGTAAATTTATATTTTAAAACAATCAACTAAAAATAATAATATAATAAATTTTATCACGCAAAGAAAACGCAAATTTTAATAACTGGTAAAATTTTTAAGTATCTATACTTTTTGAATAATAACATATATTTAAAATCGTTTGACGATAAATCGCTATCGTTACGCTATTTCCTAAAAATTTAAAATTCAAACGCACTTAAAATTTTTCCTATAATGATGCTTCGAGTTTATTCTATAGATACTTGAAGGAAAACTTATGGAAAACTTAGTATTGTATTTTTAATCCTTAGTTATTAACACAAACAATTTTATGATTTTTCAACTTCAAAATTACTTGCAAATTTTCGCGTTTTCGACAGATTTCGTAACCAAAATTATTTTATCGACACTTCAAAAAAAAATTTCTCAAAAAAATCGAAAATGTCTGTGGTCTATAAATAACTCAAAAAAAGTCAAAAATTTTTGAAAATTTAACTATATATAGATACCACTGACATTAACATTTAGTAAAAATTTCAAGTATTTTCAGTGATTAGTTTTTGAATTACAACCATATAAAAAATCTATTTGGTCGAAAACTGGTTTTGCGTAAAAATTCCCGTTTTTCCGTAATTTTTTTTTGGTTTTTCTCGATTTTTTTGAAAACTATTGTGAAATTCAAAAAATGACCTCCCCAATGCACCAACTAAATTCATTTCGCTATAGGAAACCATCCCCAAAGTTTGAAATTGAAGCATTATTTTGACACGTTCTCGTGTACACGGACACAAAAAAAAAACACACACACACAACATTGTAAAATCAATACAT
The DNA here is from genome assembly GCA_009835225.1 of Aphis craccivora. NCBI lineage: Eukaryota > Metazoa > Arthropoda > Insecta > Hemiptera > Aphididae > Aphis > Aphis craccivora. Next base: position 12,105 of record VUJU01003978.1, on the reverse strand, counting down.
TCATCGCTCCACTCAGAATCTAAAATATGTCTTGAAATATACTTAAACATATAGACTAATAAATTGACCATCTCCACTTAGAATCTTTTTTCATGTAAAATTATTTTTCACTGAATTTAAATTTAACACAACTATTACAGTGATACTCAATACTCATTGTACTAACTAACTACTAGCTAACTATTAACTACAATATTATATTTCCTCTTATGAATGATATAAATATTTAAATTTAGCTGATGGATACAACAGATCAGAAGCATGTATTGTTTTTTATCTTCAAAAAGCTTCTGAAGCCAAACGTTCATACGGAACATTGGTGAATGTAAAATCTGTGCAGTTTGGTAATCATTTAGGAAACATAACCGAATACAATGAAAATCACTTTAAATCATTGCTGTTAGATTCTTACAAAGAAGCTAACATTGATCCTGCTTCAATTGATTACATAGAAGCTTACGGATCTGGAATTAAGGTGATATATAAATGGTGATAAATGTATATTAATATTTTAATTTTGTATTGATTTTATAGAATGAAGATGCTATGGAATTAAATGTTATGGAAGAAGTTTTTTGCACTGAAAGTAGAAAAAAACCTTTAAAAGTGGGTTCAGTGAAGAGTAATATAGGTCACTGTGAAGTGTCTGGTCTCTTCATGTCAATTGTTAAAGCCATTATTACGTTAGAAAGTGGATACATACCACCTAACATAAATTACACAGAACCGAATAACAATATAAATGCGTTAAAAAACGGAAAAATTCAAGTACGTTAATCATAATTTTATTATTTTTTTTTTTAACAAAAACAATGTATTTAATAAATAATTCTTCATATAAAACACTTTTGCTAAACCGATTGTATAACTTAATATATTTTATTAATTTTTCTATCTGTAATTATAAATTATAAATTATTATTGTTTTCTTGTAGGTTATTACTGAAAAAACTCCTTTTACTGGTGACATAATTGGAATCAGTTCATTTGGAATTATTAATGCATTTAGTCATGTAATACTTAAAAAAAATAATATCGTCAATAATAACATGGTGAACGTTCACGACTCTAACAATATTCCACGTTTACTATTTGTATCAGGACGTACTGAGGAAAACGTTAAAGAGGCATTAAAAATGGTATCTATAAATTAAAATCAAAAGCTTTTAGATGTATTATATTAATATTAATCATATAATTATCAGATTAAAAAACGAGGAAACAATGAAGAGTTTGTAACATTGACTAACGATGTGTTCACTAACAATATCTTTGCCCATTTCTATAGAAGTTATACCATTTTCCCTGCTCTGGATGAATCAAGAATAGATGATATCTGGGTAAATATCATTCTTATAACTATTTATTCATTTTGCGTACTCATATTTTGCGTTATTTTTGTTTTATTTAAAAATTACTTAATAAAAATTATATTTAAAGAATTTTAGCTTAACAAAACGTCCAATCTGGTTTGTATTCTCTGGAATGGGATCACAATGGCATGGAATGGGAGCAGATCTTATGAAACTTCCAATTTTTGCCGATGCTATAAATAAATGTGATAATGTACTAAAGCCACTAGGGATCAACATCAAATACATTTTAACCAGCCAAGATCCACAACTATTTGATAATATTCTTAATTCTTTTGTTGGAATCGCTGCCGTTCAGGTTTAAATCAATAAAATAATGTCATAATTGGTACAATAAGTATATGTATTCATATTTTTTAGATCGGACTAGTAGACGTTTTGAGAGCACTAGACATTGTACCCGATGGGATTATAGGTCATTCAGTCGGAGAATTGGGATGTGCCTACGCAGATGGTTGTTTTACAGCTGAAGAAATGATATTATCTGCATACGCCCGAGGTCGAGCTTCCATAGAAACAGAACTTATCCCTGGAATGATGGCTGCCATTGGTAATATCTGAAATTACCACCAAAATATTTTTGATCAATTTTTTTTTTCAAACTTATCATTTAGGACTCGGATATGATCAAATCAAAGAAAAACTTCCACATGACATTGATGTCGCTTGTCATAATAGTTCCACTAGTTGCACAATCTCGGGTCCAGTTGATAGTATCAATAAGTTCGTGTCAGAATTAAAATCCGAAGGTATCTTTGCAAAAGCCGTCAACGTTGCTGGCATAGCATTTCACAGTAGATATATACAAACCGCTGGACCGACTCTGCTTAAATATTTGAAAGAGGTTCAATAAACTTAATATATTATTTTCACATCAGTTACGTGAAGGTAAATATGTTTAAACAATGTAATTATTTTTTATAGGTGATTAAAGTACCAAAAAAAAGGTCTTCAAAATGGGTTAGCAGTTCATTGATGGAAACAGAATGGGAAACTGACCTCGCAAAGTATTCTTCACCAGAGTATCATACAAACAATCTACTGAGTAGTGTGTTATTTGAAAACGTTCTAAAATACGTTCCAAATGACGCGATTGCAATTGAAATTGCTCCTCATGGCCTGCTTCAAGCAATTATAAAAAAAGCATTACCTGATACAGTTACCAACATACCACTGACAAAAAAAATGTATGGAGATTCAACTCGATTCTTACTTGCTGCTATTGGAAAGTGAGTCATCTTTAACTTTACTAACTATATTATATGATTTATATTTTGTAAATTGGATATATATTTTATTTTAAAATTATTATTCTATATTTGTATTGATTTATTTTAGAATGTATACTAATGGATTAAATCCCAAAATAAAAGAACTTTATCCAAAAATAACATTCCCTGTAAGTCGTGGAACACCTTCAATTTATGATTTACCATTTTGGGATCATACTGAAACGTGGACTGATGGACTAAACGACTTTGTAAGTAAAACTTTGATGGAACAAACTAACAAAATAATAATATATTCGCGCATATATAAACAATACAGTTTAATTCTATTTCTTATTTTATTAACGTGTTATGAAGGTACCTATTTTATTGCATTTATTGTTATTTATTACATTCATTAATCACCTAATATACGTACGATTATGTAAAAATGTTGGATGTTGTGCTAAATTAGTGGAAAATATAGTATTCATTTTTAATAGAAATTCAGTCTACTACTATTTTGAAATCGAAAAAGGTATAAATTGACAATTTTTATATAATTTTGTTTTAGATGGACGTGCAATCTGGTGAAAACATATCTTTATTACTACTACATGATAATATACATTTAACTAAACATCAAATCCATGGTCAGCATATAATTCCATTTTCATTTATATTAGTAAGAAAAATAAAATCGTAAACATCTATTAAGTTTGAACTACTATTTAAGTATTTGACATTTTATTAATTTTCAGTTTAATGTTTGGAAGACATTTATTCAAATAAGCTTTGATAGTTTGAATGAAAAATCGATTCAGTTTAAAAATCTTCGATTCAAAAATAATGTAAAAATACATCCAACTAGTGAGCTTCTTTATTTATTTTATTAAATATATTAAATTCCGATAAAAATCTAATTTTGATTTTTCTAGAATCTTCTGAAAGCTATATAATGATTCAATTGGGATCTGGTACTTTCGAGTGCAATATTGATAATGAGTCAGTTTTATCAGGCGAAATAAGATTTTTAAATGATACAGTCTTGGATTCTACAAAAGAAAAATCAATATACTTAGACAAAACATCAGAAGACTTCCAAGGCTATATAACGGAAAATGAGATATATTCTACTTTAAAAAATAAAGGATTCAATTTAGGAGAAGACTTTAAAAACATTACAAATTATGAAATTTACAAAAATAGTATCCAATGTTCCGTAAAATGGAGAAACGATTGGATTTATTTTTTGGAAGGGTTAATTAAATTTCCATTTTTAGAAGATTTAGGAACAGATCCCATACAAATACCAGTGTATATAAGAGAATTGTATATAAACCCTGCATTATTTGAAAATATTTCAGAAAAAGGTATATTAAAATATTAATAGTATTCCAAGGTTCAAGATAGGGTTAATGTATTAACACTAAATATTTTTTCAGATATAAGCGTAAATTACAACAAACTAACTAATGAAGTGACTTGTGATGGAATTAAAATATTAGGTATAAAAAACGAACCCATATCATTACCCAAGCTTAAGTCATTGGAAGTCAAATTACAAGAAAAATCATTTACTAAATTAAACTGTTTAAAATACAGAGTATGTTAACATTAAATTATCAAATAAATTAATAATCGCTTAATGCTTAATACATAAAAGTTATAATATTATTAATTTACATAATAGTGGCTATTCTAGTTAAAACATTTAATTTGTTGCTAATAAGTTAATTTTATAATTATCTTAATAACCTAACTGATTAACGAATTTATTGTTGTAATATATTTTTATCCAATTACATTTGAATAATAAGTTAAGATGAAATCCTATTTATGGTTAAGTTGACTATGAAGTATGGTTACTTATTAATTTATTGATTATATATTACTTTTCTTTAATTACGACATATATATATAATAATTTCAAATTCGAGTAACAAATAAGTATTCCTTGGTTTAATTACTAAGTTCAAAAAATGTGTACTTATTTGTCTAAATTAGCCACTACCTATACTATTACAGTAAAATATTCGCAATAAGAAGGGAATTGTTTATCTATAAGGTTACTTTTTAAATAATATACTAAGTTATGATTTAGAAAAACTTAACACTAAAAATTCACTATTATACATACCTATGTATGACCAAGGTAATAAATACTTATAAAAAAAATAATAATAATAAAAACTTTTTTTAAAACAAAGTTAAATAACACATTATCCCCATATAACGTTACATTTTTATAGGTTAATAAAATGTTTGTTAATTTCTATTAAACATTATTAATTTATTATTTACTATTGTTGTTTAACATTATTAATTTTGATACAACTGAACTAGTTTGAGTAATTTTTTTTCTATTATCAATTTTGAAAATGTATGATAGAATACATAAAGATAAATTAACAATGTATAGTATACTAATTATACACATAATGAAATTAATTATCATTGAACATCTAATACGCTATACTTAACACTAAACTGTATATTATAATATCAAAAAGATTTAATTTTTAATTTATCAAAAAAATCAATTTAAAAAGTATTACGTAGGCATACAAATTTGAATATTTATTTTAAAATGTATTTGAAAACCAAATACACATGAATGCATGATCTACACATATAGGTACACACTATTTTGATGGACATAATGTCAGAAAAATGATTAATAAATTAATTTAAATAATTTAATCATTAATATTATGACTTGAAATATAATTAGATATTCAATTATTTAACCATACCTACCAAGTTCATACAACGAAAATATATCGTTATAAAAATAAATAGATTGTAAGCTCAAATTTACATATCATTACCACCATTCAAAAATAATTTATAAAATAAGTATAATTATATAAACATGTATATTATTATTTATACAACTATAATACTTATCAGTTATACATATATATACATATATATAGGTATATATAAAAGAAAATAAAAAAGGATATTTAGGAAAACTATTTAGTTACTTTAATTAATAATTGTTAAAAATCAAATATCTAAATAAAATTTATCGCAAAATAAATTTAATATTTAATTTCCAGAACATTAGCGACTTTGTTCAAGATTCTATGGATATAATAATGGAGGCTGATACATTAAATTTTGACACAAGTGGAAAAATTATTCTTAGTACTCCATATCATTACGATGATCCAATAGCTAAAGCATGTACGAATGAAATTAAACAAATTATTAAAAACCAATTATCTATAAATGTAAGTGTATTATGAATATTTTAAAGTAATAAATACGTAATTAACTATTATAATACATATATTACTTAAAATAAAATATAACCATTAGAGTATGACAATAAACTGGGACAACATTAAGGGCGAATCAGATTTTGATGAATCTGGACGGTTTATCACTGTAACTAATGTTAACTACTTGCAAGATACATCGAGAGCTTTAGCAAATAAAAAAAATAGTTTCATTGTTGTATGTTCATTAAAAAAACTTCAAGAATTTAAAGACTGGAAAATAATCATACAACACGAATTCAACAATAACAGCTGTTTAACATTGATGAAAAAGGTAAATCTACAACTTTTTTTTATTAAGAACAACACCAACTTACTGCATTCATTTTTGTAGACGGTCAGTTTAGAAAAAAATAGTATATTTATTGAACCAATCAATGATAATTACGACTTGAGCATTTGGAGAGCACTAGAGATGTATAATTCACCAACGGGTAAGATTTATATAATCTCAAAATCTGAACCATTAGGAGACATCATCACCCATGTTAAAGAAATTCTACAAAAGTATAAATCAAAGAAATTGAGGTAAGCGTACAACACAGAACTAAGGAAGCAAAATAATTAAATATATACATTTATACGTATATTTTTGTTAGATTCTTGTTTATTTTGGATTCAAACGCACCAGATTTTAACTCTAACCAAACATTTTATGCAAATCAACTATCAAAAGATTTAATAGTAAACATTTATAAAAATGGTGGTTGGGGTTCGTATAAAAGAACTGTTCTTCAAAATTTAACAGATGATACAAAGGTCAATAAAAATTTAGTATTTAAAAATTTAATCAAAAATACGTAAGTAACGTTAAAAATATATTTTCTAATTGTATATTAATGTTTGTATATTATGTTTCTTGATTTCAGTCAGAACAAATTAATAGTAAAATATCTAGGGTTAAATTTCAAAGAGTTAGTTGTTGAAGAAAGCAGCGAAGTAATTATTTAATAATATTAGTGATGTATTAAAGAATATAATATTTTATTTATTTTAATTAGAACAAATTTGGACCTTTGGAATACTCAGGGCATATTGATAATAAAACCATTATGGGAATTACTTCATTCGATGAAATATCTTCTCAAATGATTTATGACCCAATATTATCATGGCCTATACCATCGACATGGTCACTAGAGGAAGCAACAACCGTTCCTCTAGCATACGCCATGGTGATTATCCTTTAAATTAATAGCAACAAAATAAACTAATTTAACGTCTGTCGTTTTAGAGCTATTATATTTTTAACGTCTTATGTAAACTTCGAAAGGATAATTCTATTTTGGTAACCTCAGGGTTGCATCCAATAGGTCAAGCTGCAATTGCAATAAGTTTAGGTATGAAATGTGAGACTTATGTTATTGTTGATGCAGACCAACAAGTAGATCAATTATGTGGAATTTTCCCGGAGGTATTAAATTATTAACCAAAATGAAGAAAAATACAATATAATGAAATAAAATTTAAATTGCAGCTATTGCGGTCAAGAATATTTATAAATACTAACAATAAATTTGATGTTCAACTAAAAATGATAACCAAATCAAAAGGAATAGATTTTATATTGAACTTTTTGAGTGGTGAATCGTTTGAAGCTGCTTTTCGGGCAATAGCTATGCATGGAAGTTTTTTTAATTTTTCAAAGTCAGATATGAAAAATCAAAAAAACTTAAGTAAACAAACATATTATACTAAAAATATTATTAGCTTTATTTTCGATTAATATAATTTATAAAAAATAATTGTTATAATTCAAAAGGAACGCGAATATTCTTGCAAAACACATCGTTTTTCGCTGTTGGTTCAAACAATTTGTTAAACGAAAGTGTTGAAAATAAACAAATTGTAAAACAAGCATTCATGGCTGGATTGAGCCAAGGCGTGATAAAGCCTTTCCCTAGTCATGTGTTAACTACGTCATTGAGTGATAGTAGTATGTTTGACATGATGAGGTAAATAACTACTTAATTTTAGGAATTTTATAATGTTTTTATTGATTCGTGTTTTGTGTAGAAATAACGCTGTATCGATTATTTCTAAAAAAATGGTTTTATCAATAAATGATTATATTAATAATGACGATAGTTCTAAGTCGAAAGAAAATCCACTTGAATGTAACACGTATGAATGTCATCCAGATAAACTTTACCTTATAGTTGGTAAATATTTATTTAGTCATTTCATTCTTTATATTCATTAATAGATTCATGTTTTTTATTGCCAATATGTTTTAATTTAATATAGCAGGAAATAAAGGAGATTGGCTAGACCTCGCTGAATGGTTGGTTGACCGAGGCGCTCAAAACATTTTAGTCGTAGTCAAAAGATGTTTAATGTCATCGACCATGTGTAGAAAGTTCGTAATTACTTTTATGAATATTTTATTTTAACATTGACTGAATAATATTTTTTACGGTTAAACTTTCCTTTGTAGGTTTGATAAACTCATCTCCCGAAATGTGCCTATACAAATTGAATCAGATTTACACTTAAAAACAAAAGAGGAATCACTTAGTTGGTTAAATATTTTGACATCATCTAAAATTTTAGGTGCATTATTTATAGTTAATCAGGTATTTTTTTATTTATTTTTTTTATTTAATTTTTATTTTTACTAATTTATTTTTTGTTATTATTATTATTATTCGCATTATTTAGTTTGACGATAAAAAAATTAATAATTTACGATATTGTTTTGAAGAACATAAAAATAAAATAACTGCTACTCCGTTTATATGTATACTAAGTAAGGCAGAACACATTTGTGCTGAACTTAAATCAAAAGGTTTTAATTCATTGAATATATCTTGGGATGGACAGTCCTCAGAACCAAAAAATACAGGAACAGTATTGCCTTCCCTTGATTTTCTACTACAAAGTTCAAACACTTTAGAGTCTTCTTCATTTATATGCTCCGAAGAAAACAATATATCAAAATGTAATTTTTTTTTATTAAATAATAAAAATAAATTTGGATTAAATATTATTTTCAATTCAAAAAATAATCTAAACTCAAACAGAGCAAACAATACAATAATTTATAAAAATATATTTTAATTTAATGATTTTATTTAAGTTAGTATTAAATAATATGTAGAATACTTAATTAATAATTTCATTAAATTAATTTTGTTAACTATGAAAATTTTCATTTTTATGGTTAACAAACAGTAATATTGGTACAGTGTTATATTTTATAGTAAATTGTATTCACAATATTATATTAATATTGTTTTAAATAGTTTGAAAATTTTATTTTTATTTTTTAAAAACATAAAATTAAAATTAAATACATTCATTTTAGGGTCACACCAAATAAACGACGTTATTAAAAATGTTTTTCCGGAATCCGTTAATGAGTTGCATCTTCTTAATAATAAAATAACCAATGAAGCCGGATTTATCGAAGTTGGTACAAGAAGTCCAAGATTATCACAATTGAAATCTGTAATACCTGTGTTCGTCATACCTGGATTGAAACCAAAATGCATCGAATCACTTTACAAACAATTTTCCTATCCAACTTTTGAAGCTCAATATCCCGAAGAAATCATATCGATCGATAGTTTAGCCGAAAATCTAGTGAATGTATGTTAATACTGAACTAACAAATCTATTTTTTGTTAAATTGATTCAAGTTTTATCCTACTTTTAGAAACTTAAAAGTATATCGAATCGAAGTTACGTATCCATTATTGGGGAATCTTTTGGTGGAATTATTGCACTAAAAATGGCTCAAATTTTGGAATCACAAGGAATACTAGTTACAGTAGCATTATTAGAAGCCGATCCAGAGTTTTTGTCTGAATGGGCTGAACGTTTCCTGTCAAATGATAATTTTGCCAACAAGTTAAATAAAATGTATAGTTCATTCTCCAGTGAGGTAAATACAAAGTATATAAAGACTAAAAAATATTAATTAATAATTATTAGTTATTATTTTATAACAAAATAAATGATATTTTCATATAACTGAGTAAACATTTGTACTGAATAAACTATTTTAATTTTTTTTTTTTTTTTTGATCCTCTATCTCTACTTTTCTGTACTAACAATTATTTAATTGTTTTAAATGTCATTAATTTATGATTATTTTATTTAGATTTCTAAATCTACAGTTCAAACGCGTGACAATGAATTCCAATCGATAAACATGTCATATCATCAAAAAATATATGAAGAAAATACACGCAGAGCTTTAAATCTTATTTGGTTTTTATTACGAACATCATTAGAGTCTAAGCCACTGCCAAATAAATTGCATACGAAAGTGTTGGTATTTAGATATGAAAGAAATTTTGAATTTAATATAACCAAATTAAACGATGTAAGTTTAATCGATTAGGTATTTTGCAGTTATTAACCAACACTTAAATTGTACGTCAATTATGTTACAGTATTGTTTTAACCTGCCATTTGTATACGTCATACCTAAGCCAGACTATAAAAGTATGTTGGAGGACAAGGAAATGATTGAAGCCATAACAAAGAACGTAGTACTATCGTATCCCGTTGGAATAGAATTATCGTTGAGTGATAAATATAAAAACTTCTACTATAACGTTGAAAAATATTTATCAATTGATAAATCATAAGATAGATTTAATTTGTTATTATTTTATTTGTTGAATAAATAAATATATTATATATGTGTTAATAATTGTAAATGGAATAAATAAAAGGATTGTGTTATATATTAAACAGCATTATTAATTGGTTTAGAAACAATATTAACTTGTATACCAATAAGTACCTTTCTGGTACACACTAAAAATATATACATTCGATACATTTATTATCAAAATATATCACATATTCATATGGACTTATGATATACTTATAATATATTAATATACAACACATTTTATTTAAGAAACGTTAAATATTGTTTTTTTAAAGTAAGCAAATGGATTACTGTAATATAGTGTATAGTGATGTCTTAAGTTTAAATTTAATGATAATTGATATTGTATCATTTGATACAAAGAACGATTCTAATCAGAGGCAGTCTGTTAGCATTATATATCAAGTATAATTCACGATATGGTTTTTTATATATCTGTTCGATTTTTGTTATATTAATTGTGTAGTATTACAGCATGTTGATTTCGTTTTTTACGAAAACTTTGAGTCTATATTAAATCATTAGTATTTAACCATTAAAGTCATTGTTGTTGTTGTTATTTATTTATTGCTTTCGACCATATAACATAAATATAATATACAAGTATATACATAAAACATATGAAATAAGTTAGAAATATGGCCTAACAGCTTCCCTTTCAAAAGTATAAAGCTTGTGCTAAAGGGGAGAGCTCGATGAAGAAATGTTATAATAATATGTTGTTTTGAATCCTATTGATATAATGAAATTACACAATATACATATTTACAATTATTTAAATGAGTTGTATATTCATACGGAAAGTTATACGTTTATAATGAAATTAAGTCCTTAGTTGGTGTAATACTTGTTAAATAACAATTTGTTCAAATTTTAACTTAATTATAGAAAATAGTGTCCACCCTCAGAAATAGATGCCGAAAGAGATAATTTGACTAAACTGTTAACAAATAGACCGTTGTAATTAATTTTATCTCAAAATAATTTATTAATATTTTAAATGTGTACTGCAATTTTCTAATATTTTGTACCAATTATAGTATATGGTGATTCTATTAAATAGATTAGTCAATGATTATCACAAGATATTCTACTTTATCTGTTTGGTGAATATTGATAAAATTACAGCAGAGCGGTACCAACTTACTCAATTTTTCATTATTGAGGTTTTTTTATAATGACATATGTACAAACAAGAAATTTAATTTATATAGGTATATAAAAATATTATTTTAGTTTTTTAAATAGTTATTTTAGAAAAACACATTATTGAAAAATGGATTTTTGGATGGATATTCACCATTTTATAACATAAAATTACAAATATTTTTCCAATTAAATTTGGAAAAACAACAAATAATTAAATTTAAAAAAGTTTAATATTTTATTGAGGAGTTATATTACCCCTATTGGCTGTTTATAGAATTTTGTTATGCCATTTTGAATTGTTGTCAAGGCAATATCCTTAGAAGTGTATCACGGAGACAATTTTTAATTCAGTTACCTTTCATACTCTTTATTAGACATATTTGAAGAGTAATTTGTTCTTAGATTCTGAACGAAGTGAAGAATGTATTGATTTTACAATGATGTGTGTGTTTTTTTTTTT
>VUJU01003977.1:0-21809 GCA_009835225.1 Aphis craccivora | reverse complement strand
TAGGTATTTAATTATGATTTTTCACAACTATAATATTTCCAATACAATTGGATTAGACTAATTTCAAACTATTTTTTATCACGATGTTATTCCCTACATTCTGAAGCCACGTCTAGACTAGGATAATATATATTCTGTTTGTTGAAAACATATTTTCCTGACAATATCGTTGACATTCAATTACGTTTCCGCCTATTATGAGCAATCAAAGATATTATATGACGGTCATATATTAAGTTTTCGGCAAATGCATCCTAAGTATATACGCGTCAATCTACGTTGGTATTGGCTATTAGATTATTAGTTAATAATAATTAATAATCAACAACAACAATTGATATAATTTTATATTTTTATAATATGAAATTGTATAAGTTATTATCACTAATAGATTGCTCTTATTGATAAACTGTGATCTTGTCAATTTCTATGAATCAACCATTGAGCTGACTGTGTGTAGTAAAAGTCCGGAGATCGCCAAGTGCCAACATCGCACAGCACTGTATACGATGAACACCTAACACACGAGACGATAGCGCTTATTATATAACAATATTAACAAAAACATGCTGTAGGTATGCGTGTATTTGTGTATTCTCGCTTACAATCGTAACGATTGTGATTTATAAACCAATATTACAGTGTATAAGTACGACTTAACGACACGAGAAAGAAGGAAGCAACTATCGGACTCGAAGGACTTACTAGAGATACATGATAATATGATATATGTAGGTATAAAATATGTTTATTGTGTTATACACTTATACGAAAATCGTAATCCGACAGATCGAAAAATCCAAATCGGATACGTTTTCGTTTTGAGTTTACCGCTGTTGAATAATATTAAAGAAATCGGGTGGAAAAAATGACACGTTCGTCAAACACGGTTTATTAAAAATACAGAATTCGAAAAACTCCGTCTGTTTAATTTTCTTCTTGTCGATATCCCCCAGGAGACACGCGAACGACACGAAAGGCGTAAGTACTTCAATTTAAGTTTATTATTACCGTCCGATAGCCACAATTGTTATGCACAATTTGACTACAACACCTTTAGACGTTGGTTTATTATAGCCACTGAGACCGTCCGAATTAAAGTTTGACGAATTTTCTACACAAAGTGTTTAATACGTTTTCGTAGCATTCCCATCTTGTGGCCCCGAGTATAATATAAACATCGTGATAATATTTTGGTATATACCGAAAATTATGACGACGGTTGGCGTTTTGTTCGTTAATAAAACTCATAATTGTTTATAGTACACATCATACTATTAGAATATACGATCCGAGCACTTAGACGTAAGTCGTCATCGCACCGAGTCTATAAATATAATATCGTAATATACATGTTACGCGGTGTGAGCTGAGAAAACTAAGACGTCGTACTTGCTCATATTATTAATAATATTATTATACGATAATCACACGAAATTCGTATATTCCGAGAGCGTAAAAAAAAAAAAAACACAGTCGTGTGGCGGCCAAATTATGTTTAATAATAATAATACAGTCAACGAGTCGCCGCCGCCGAGTCGTACGCGTTTCAGGTGCTTCCAGTTAATTGGAAACCGTCAGCGCGAGGACGAAACATATACATACATATTATTATAATATACAATATGTATATGTATATCATATTATGAAGTAATAATATAATAATAGTGTGTATATAAAGACTGCCGCCGCCGCCGCCACCGGGTCGTGTACTCGTGTCACATCCGTTGATGATTTATCAGACTTTTGGAATTCCGTGGTGGGGCCCAACCTCGGCCGCACATAACATATATAATAATATAATAATAACATATAATATAACGCACATAAATTTTTTTGACTCGTTCCTCCGCGGTCCTCGTCGTTGTCGATCCAGCTCGAACGCCGTCGTTGTCGTCGTCGACGTCGTCTTCTCCTTTTTCTTCATCATCTCCTTCTATACTTCAACTCATTTCTCGGTCGTCGCTGTCGTCTTCCCCCCCCCCAACCACCGCGCACACTCTTATAATATACGTACGGGTTACGTATACGGATGATGATAATATATAGGTGCACTCCCTCTTTGCGGGTGAGCGCGCGCACGCACACGACCGCGGTATAGTGGACCTATAAATTATATTCTTTCGGTGCGAGAGCCATTCTACCCGCCGCCGCCACCACCGCCTTCGTTGTTTTTGACGGATTCGAATCGGAGTTGTCCGGGGATTCGATCGTGAACGGTGATAAAATATATATACATGCGTATGCGTGTGCTTCTCGCTCACACAAATAATAATAATAATATAATGATAACGCCGAACAATTAATTGTGTCGACCGCCGCCGCGTGATTTACTACGACCGGTTGCCCGGCAGCTTTCGTCTTCGGAATCTGTAAAACGAAATAAATAACGTCGTCGTCGGGACGAAAACCGAATACAATATTATACTATATACAATACATTATATTATTATTATCATTTCGAGAATAATACATTAATACCCGACCGTCCTGCATCTGCTCTCCGTCTCGTATTCGTCTCGTCTGCCGGAGACTGCGATCGTTTACTATGCTATATTATAGGTATTAATATATACTATAACAACCGCACGGTTTTCGAGATTTTCGACGAGTTTTAACGTTTATATATTATATTTATTTTTTTTAGACGATTTATCAATTACCTTTATTGGCTTTATTCGCCGGGGTGTGTAATTGGACGAGGATTCGGTGATATTATTTCACCAAGTGAATTGTGCACTTTTATACGTGTAGTATTGTATTGCAATATGTTTCGTAGTTTTAACTTTCAAACGTAACGCTTAATACTTATAATTTTCTTATTAACTACTTTAAATTAATAAATAACCTAGCTTTTTCCAGTTATTACATGTTAAAATTAAAAATGTTTTTGATATTATTGGTGTTAATGGTTTTATTTTGTTTATTAGTAATTACTGTAGGTATGTAAAATAAGGTTTAAATAACAATAATCTAGTATTATATTCATAGCTATATCATGTTATAACTGTGATACTATAATATTTGTTAGGTATGTTCCTTGATAAAATAATATTAGGTATATTTCAATAGACACAAAATACTATTTATATTGTCCACGTAGGTACTGATTAAAAAAATTGATTATATAACTTGTTTTTAATTTCGAACTTCATTTATTATTTGTTAACGATTAACTTCTAATTTAATATTATCGTGTTAATTAAACTTAACTTGGTTTAATTATTTTCATTAGTTTGTGCACCTTTGCACAATCTGTTACCACGACGATCGGACTCGAAAGTGGTTCCGAATTTGGAACAACGTCAAATCAGTGTACGACGTGCTCTCTGTACAATAATAATATATTATACAGTCGCTACCATTAAACACGCGCTACCTATAACACAAACTTCACATGTGTATATCTTATTATAATAATTTATGTCAATCATTCGTTAAAGCAGAACGGCGACGTTAATCCGTCCCTTGCGAAAACAACTCCGTATACCAAACTGTACCCCAATAAACGTTCGTCGTTTTCACTGGAATATATTATTATAAAGTTATTATAATATAATATAGTTCTTGTACAAAATATAGTGTGTTTCTTCAGTCGCCGACGATTTTATCAGGATATTACACGATTTACACTTATATATTGTAATAGTGATAACTACAGTAATAATATAAAAGTTACGTAGTGTTAAAATGCACACTTGCACATGCATATGTGTGTGTGAGTGTGTATTGATGGCCGTTAAAAATAAAATTTGTTGCGGGCTATCGATCATGTGATTTGATTATTTTATAATATATATATATATATATATAATAAAACCACGTTAAAATGTGTTTTCGAGTTTAAAACGTAATTATTATTATTTATTGTTATTATATTCGCCGAGACTGAATTACGACTAGTCGTCTAATGGCACGTTTCTAGCGGTCTGAATTTTAATAATGACAAACATAATATTAAACCACTACCGCCGTCACTCTTCAAAATTTATTATGGGTGAAAGATCTATGGCGGGAGTGTATATTATTATATTTTATAAAACCTACGACGGATGACGAATAATAAAAATTAAATTATTCGCGAACAGCAGTCTGCGTGTGCGTGTGTGAGTGTGAAATTCGGATCAGAAATCGGTCGTCCAACTCGAAATCCAGACTTTAGTACCTTACCTCCTCTGGACGACCCGCTGGTTCTTATAATAGTTGGGAACAAAATCAATATTCTACAAACCTATATCGCCTATATATTTTTATTTTTCTCAAGTAGTATATAGTTCAAGATTTTAACTCTTTATAATATAGCAGTCCTAGAAACTCAGGTGATTTTAACAGGTGATGTATATTTTATTTAAAACAATTTAACTTGTTGATTACTGGTTTCGGTTACAAAACGGAAAATATTTAATTTACCTAAAATAAAGTCATATAATACTAGATTTTTATTTTTTTTATGAAATAATTTTAGCTTACTTTCAAACCAAAATGAAATTGATCGGTTTTATACCGATAGTTTAATCAAATTTCAGGTCCCATTTATTATTCAGAATTTCTTTTTTTATTTCAGTTATTTGTTAAAATATTATGTTGTGTTACATTCGGATCACGTTATATTACGGTTACAGCTTATACAATCCAAGGTTAAAGTTTTAAACCATACTAGCTGTACTTAAAATAATTGTTCAATTCGTGTTTTTGACCCAATTCATGCCACAGATTACCGTGAAGTTGAAATATTACAACTCGATCGACGTGAGGTTACAGCGTTTACCAATTACCCCATGTAAAACAACTATGACCAATATCAAACATAATATTATACCAAACTCGTATTACTTACAAAACTACGAAAAGCGTAGTACCTAAGTGACACAGTGGTAAAGTCGTTAAATGCAGTATTCAATTCCAATGAGATACCTTGCTTATTATTATCAAAGACACTCCTGAATCAACTTACTTAATAAGCCGACCAGTAAATGGTTAAAAGAAGGAAAAAATATGAGATCGGTTAATAATCAATCACAATTGTATATATTTTATACCATCTACCTATAATCTATATATTATAATATTATTAGATATAATATTATGAGTGTTTGTGTAGATTGACAGATTTCATCAAATCATAATAACGAGAATACTTAAGCACGTGTTGCGTATTAAAATCGCCTATTATATTATGCGAACGGATTATCGTATTAATTAATTATTTTATTGTCAACGCCGTAATATAACGTTGACGGTAAATGCTCATCAATAAATGTATTATACATATTATATTGTATACATTTTAACATGAAACTGCGCATCGATTAATATTGTGTATATACGATTTCAACTGGTTTTACGTTTTATTATTATTATTACTATTTATATAATATTTTATCGACAGGTATTTCGGTTAAATAAATTGCTGCGGAATGGCATTTTCAAAAACCGTCATACGTTTTTAATCCCGGATTTCTGATCGACCAAACGTTTCTACCGGTTCATATTATTATACATGGGTAAGTATATAAATCTCAATCATTTTATCGGTGTTTTTACGGGTTATCGAAATGCATAAAATTATATTAGAGTGGGTGCTATATAATTTCTCATTTGGCGTTTATTATACCTATTATATTATTATGCTCAAACACAACTGGCACTGTATAGTGTGTATATATATATATATATATATATATTATTCACACGCACATGCTTGCACACTGCAACGTATTATTAATATTACGAGCACAAAAGAGAGCCATCGTATTCTACACGCAGTAGATTTTCCAAGATTCGTGTCATAATTATAATATAATGTCACTGGTTTTAATTCGTCCACGAATATACGGAGTGATCCGTTTAACTGACTGGTCACACACTATATTAAGTAATCTAAGCGATCTTTATATTTTTGAAAAAAAAACTGGTCTATATTAATTGTATACTTAGAATTTTTATTAGAAGTTATTTACCTATATAAGCCAAACTACATTAGAATAAAACATAAGTAATAAATGTTATTATAACTTTTCAATTTTTTTGATGACAAATTTTATTTCATTATCAAAATCGCTGCATAATATTATACTTTTGTAATTAACGGTTATAGAAATAATTCAAATTACCTAAATAAAAATCTATTATTTTTAAAAACAAAAATGTGGACTAAGAAAATGAATAATTATTACATCCAATTAAATGGATCATTCTGTATATTATAATTTATAAGTGCAATAAAAAATACATATTATATAGTATGAGCAATCATCAGCGAACCAAAATTTGCAATAACAAAAATAATAATATGACATTATACGTTGTGCATATTCTAATTTCAATAACCGTAAAAAGAATAACTATTTCATTGCCCAACATTATTTTAATTGTAATTCCAAAAACCTTAATAACGTGAATAAAATTATTAAATATTATATTATATTATATTACTTTATATGTATTTTATTATGATAGATTATGTGATTAAAATTTACTGAAATCACTATAAGATAATGAGATGATGACGGAAGAACATCTAATGTGTCAAACTCTTAGCGCATAGGAAAATATAATATTATTTAATTTTACGACATTATAGTGTATTTTAACACAACATTCCACACAGTTTTGTGTAAAGATTAACTGATTATATATTAACCAACACAAAAAACAATCTTATAAGCGTGGAATAATAATATTATACAAGCAACAATAAATTGTCTTAAAAATAAATAATAATATTTACCTATTATGTATCTCCGTTTAAACATCAAAGTGTTCTATATCATTGAATCGGGTATAAAAGAGACTTTTCTAACAAAACTTTTGTAATCTCCTCGTGATAGTGAACTCAGAAGCCTCAAATACATACTGCTTAGGAGCTTACAAGTAATACTAGTACATGTCTTATTCTATGTGGTAGATACTCAAACGTCGTAATGATATTAACGAAGTCAGAACAACATTAGATTTTTCCAAAAAAGAAAAAACTTGTAGAAACGTGTATACGGCAAAAAAATTAACGATCAATTACTCGCATGGATCTACCTATGTATGAATACTTTAAATAATTTCAAAACGTTTGGTACATAGTATTATTATATACATACAACATAATACTATATTTCGTGTAAATCTGCATATACCATACCCGCAGTGAAGTATTAAACGGGAATTGGCTAAAATCTCTTAAAGACTATTGTTAAGTTAGACCAGATACACTATGTATTAAAAGTTAAAACCCTATAGTTATTGTAGAATATATAAAGAAAATTGTTTTTATTATTTGAACTTTGACAACAAAAGCCACTGGAGTACAAGACTATTATAAACATAACGAAATAAGTAGACAAACAAAAAAATATTTTAAGATAAAAAACAAAAAAAAATTATAAAACATAAAATTATTCAATAAGCTAATTTATAATAATCTGTTTGTTATATTGTAGTTCAGTCATTTTCGTTTTGTTTCCGCTAACAATGACCAAAAGTCGTTATAGTGATTAGATTTACCCCACGTATATTGAACGCCTAACACGTCGTCTTTGAATATTTATGGGTGACGACATCATTTCTGGAATATGTGAAGTTGATCTCTCCAAGTTTGCCTACACACTTAATGAAAATAATAATAATAACATAAAATCATGTGTTACCTTATCAAACTTAACCAATTAAAACGAATTAACTAAAAAGATTTACATAGTAATAATATAAATACAACAGAGGTTCCTAATCAAACAGCTGTATAATAATAAATATAATATACTAATTATGTATCGCAGTTATGGATTAATTTATAGCACAACGATTGTCGCGTCAAATGGATTCGTAAATAGTAAGTAATAACACATATTATATTACGTTCGTTATTTTCCATTCAACCGCTCTCGATCCTGCGGATTCGTGTCATTAATTATTTAAAAACACGCTTAATTTATGATTTATCGCACCCCATAATATTATTATTATCGCTATATTGTGTAAGCAGGTAGGTAGGTGGCCAATGTATCGCGGAATAATTGCGTGAAACGTCGAGTCGTTCGCCTTTGATTCGGAAACTGATACGACTCGCAATGTGTGCAATAACGTAGGTACAGCTACATAATTTATATAATAATATAATATATACCTAAAGGCTGAACAATACGATCAACCCGACCGCTATTGGGAACACTTTCGTTGTGTGTAACTCTCTCGTTCGTACAATAAATTAAAGGTTTTTGATGAGTGTGTGCGTGCTTGTGTATTTGTGTTCAGGGTTGAATAAGTAATTCGTCGCATTTATGTGGAAAAAAAAGGTTAAACATTCAAGTTAACAGTCCTTCATCATTATAAAACATATTATAATCGTGATAACATTATATGATACGTATTATATTACTAGTAGGCCTGATTTGCACACTACACGGTTTATTTTTTTACAATATTTCATATTATTTTAATTTAAATTTGTATTAGCTTAAAATTTCACTCAGCATAACAATGTATTGACAATTTCAATGGTCTTAAAAATACAATTTTAAAACTTCACTTTATATTTCATATTAAATTGTTTTTATTTCATTTTTTTAATATAATTCCCCCAGTTTTAATCATTCGTTAAAATAATTTTATTTATAGGCCATTTCTTGCGTTTAAAAACAATAATTTTTGTTAAAAACTTAATTGTCCACCCAAGAAATACTTTATTTAGGATTTGGCTCGTCATCTATTTAAAATTGTATGCCCCATAATTTATATTAAACCTTGGAGATATTTCATATTATGTTATTTATAAATAAAATGAGCATATACTAACTATATTTATTCTTGATATTTAGTTTTCTGAGAGTGAAGCTTCTATTTTATACCTAAGTATTATTTAATGATTTTATAAAACAAAAAGTTTTATTGTGTATATTAAATTATTTTTTACTAAAATAATTCTAAAATGATAATCGAATTTTTTTTTTTTTTTTTAACTAAAAATATTTACTCGATCTAAAGACTAAAATTAAGAAAATATTATCAGAAAATGATTAATAGTGTCAGTATTACTCATAAAGCTTTGTAATAGAAAATTGGAGTCCTGAAAGTTCAGGCTAATTGTATACATTTTTTAGCTACATAAATTGTTATAAACACTCAATACAAGTGATGAAAATCTGAAAAAAAAGAAAAAAAAGCAGACAAGTGAGTACCGCTCTGATGTACATTAGGTGCCGTGTGGATCATTATTATATATTATAGGAGTGTTAAATTTGAATCCAATGATAGTTATCATTGTATACGAAAAACGATTCTGAACGAAGATATGATTTGTCAGCCTAGGATATAATTTCTAGTGGTTGGTGAAAAAAGTGGCTTATGTTTTAATGGCCTGAATACACCAAAATTTAAGTTCTTTTATAATAATTGTAATCTAAACTTATGAAAAACCTCGTATTAAATTTTCAACTCTTAGCTACTTATACAAAATTTTTTATGAAATGTACCTACAAAATAATTTGCAAATATTCAGGAATTTGACAAATTTTTGTCAATATTTGAACTTCAAATGCTAATGAAAAAAAAATTGTTTCTATGTATTCTTATAATTTTTTAATCACTATAAGAGCAACTCATAATAAACCTTGTATTAAATTTTCAACATTTTTTGATCATCAACAATTTTTTTATTGACACTTCAAAAAAAAATTCTCTTAAAAATCTAAAATTTCAGTGGTCTATAAATAACTCAAAAAAATTCGAAAATTTACCTGTACATAGATAACACTAACATAAATATTTGGTGAAAATTTCACGTATTTATAGTGATTATTTTTTGAATTACAACCACATAAAAAATCGATTTTGTCGAAAACTGGTTTTGCGTAAAAATTCCCGTTTTTCTGTTACTTTTTTAGGGTTTTTCCTGACGCTTTTGAAAACTATTGGAAATTGTTTACTTTTAACCCCCCCCCCCCCAAAGTACCAACTAGATTCACTTTCCTATCAGAAACAGGGCTCACTTTTTAAAATCGAAGCACTTTTAGTGCTTCAAAACGTGGTGACAGACACAAAAATAAATAAAAAAACACATCATTGTAAAATCAATACATTCATCACTTCGTTCAGAATCTAATATAGACTTTTGTAAATAAATTAATATATTTTAATTTTACTGTAATAATAATAATAATAACAAATATAAATTTACCTTATTAGAAACAAAAACCAACTTTGGCAAAAAGATGTTTTGGGTGTAATAAACGGCACACGAATATAAATACAGATGTATAAATACATACAAAATGTTAACTATATAAGTCAATGATTATTATAAATACACTAATTGAAACCTATATAGTAGAAGTTAGAGTCTCTAACTTATATTTATTAGATAAGTTTTTATATCGTATACATAATACTATTACGACTGTGTAATTTTATAGATTTTTTTGGAACTATGAGAGGATTCAGAGATTTTGTTTCACTTTTCAAATCACTTGGACAATCGTTTTAAAGAACAGAAACTAACAGCTAGAGCACTGCTTTGACCACTATTGGCCATTAATCTACCATTGGACACCACCTGCAATCTACAAGTACTACAGTGTTCAATGACTTGAAAGTTTAGAAATCCCATATCTGCAGTTACAGTTTTTATGCGTGGAAATCACTAATTACCTTGACGAAATGACAAAACGACTACCGAATTTGTCTTAATGAGCGGGTGATGTATTACACTGAAATAGAATTCAGGTCAGTAATGATCGACTATTTATATAGTAACTTTACATGAAAATGGATATTCTCATTGCCGACACAATACCCAACCAGAGCGTACATACTGAGATACATAATATAAGCCAAAATTTTTCCAGTTCCCATTATTTAGTCCTATTGTCGATTCGATAAACTTGATTAACTAATTGACTTTAAAATCTCCAATCTTGAAGACAAGCAATAAGTATAATATACCTTTATAAGTATAAAGCTGTCAAGTTTACGCGTTTCAAATAACCCGGTAATGGCAATAAGCAACACTACTAATCTGCTTTGTTTTGGCTATAAAATAATAACCGTAAAATCAAAAAAAAAAATTAAAGCACAATTAAGTGCATACTAAAAATATTATCTGTCGTAGTTTTAATTTCTAGTAGATTTCCGTGTATTTTAATCAACGTTTTCGTACTACAGGCATAGGTTTAATATAATCACCTGTTTATGCCTGAAATTAAAGTGAATTATAATGAATAATGTAATAGTTAATTAATGCAAGTGAATATTAATATAAAGAAAGTATCCATAATGTGTAAAAACCAGTTGAGTCATCACAATTGTGTGTGTGCGCACGAAATTTTACGCTATTGTGGAAATAAAATAAACCACTACCTACATTTCGACTAGTGGGACGACAATAATCGAATGATCCAAAATATCTTAAATCACAGTACAAATAAAAATAAAAAAATATTTTTTATTTCAAAATATATGAAAAACATAATATAGCCAATTTATTACTATAATGCGTTGTACGCGTATTACATAATGAAACTTGTTTCCAAATAAAAATATATAAAATTATAAACCAAAAAGTCAATTGTTGTAGATGTCTCATTTCGAGAACTATCTGTAGGTGTTCTACGATATCGTGACTAGTATAAATTTATTTATATTTTCTAACGATTTTAAAATCTTTTACGTTCCTCTTATCATCGTCCTCTTTTCAAAAATTGAACATAATATTTATATTGTTCATTTATTTACCACATGCGATTTGGCCGGATCGTTATTACATACGTTTGTTTATATTGCATCATTTCGCATAATATACATTTTACTAATTGCGTATGACATACTGTTGTACGAGAAAATATATAATAATATATTACTTATATTATATATTTATAAATATTTCATCGTAGATATATTTTGAGTCTATATAAACGGATTTTAAATTATACACGAAAATCTACAGCTCGTCAGCAGTTTTCTCACAGGCTATAATATAATTGCATCGATCGTTGAGAAGATTTTTATAGGTATGAGTTACGGGCATAGGGCGAATAATAGTGACCAGAGATATTGCGTGTGAGTGGCGGGGGTAAATTTATAGGCTAATTATTTAAGAGAAAACGCGAACCGTAGGAAATATATTATACATGTATATGTATATTCGTACGCGGGCGGTGCCGTCAGATATTAAAGGACGACACTCGCAGGACGGGCGGCGAGAGTAGTCCACCGATGAGACGGGGAGGGGTGACGCGGTTGAGGGTCGTAAGGGTGCGGTGTATTGGTCGGCGGCGGCTAATTACAAAAGATGGCCGGACAGCAGTTTCGTAAATCATTGAACAAAAACCCCTTCCGCCCACGCGGACGCTTCTGACCCGCTACTATCCTGCCTCGCCGTCGGTCTTCCCCGCGTACACGCATGTATATACACTCTAGGCGCGACCGGTGCCAAAAAATAACGCCATAAAATCCCCCGTGGCGGTTATCTTGCAAGCGCATATTGCCCGCTCTCCTGCCCGCCCCCGTTGTCGCCCCTTACACCCTCTCCTCAAAAATATACAACCCCTTCACCCCGCCAGCTCTCAATCGCTCTTCGGGGAGACCCGTCAATATTATATTATCCACACATAACATGAATGTATGTGTGTGTGTGCGCGCGTCCGTGCCCAGGCCGGCTTTTAATCGTCTGCGAGCATATATCTTTATGATAATTGCTCTCGGCCGTGGAGAGCGGCGGTACCGTCGGGGGGAAAAGAGCTTTCCAGAAAGGTGATATACGGTTTCATAAATATTTTTTAATCACTTTTATTAAAGTCGGCGCACCGTCGTTATGGCCCCGGGGTCCACTCTTCCCGCTCACTGCGGCACGAAGAGGAGGGTGCTCCGTGAACTGGCGGGTCACCGAGTATACACCCCGCGCAAATATTGTTTGCGTATATACTATATACATATATATATTATATTGTTTTATAGTCATAGTAGTCGTATTATGCAGTATTATTAGTAGTATATAGTATTGGTATTTATAATAGTAGTCGTAGTAGTAGTATGGCATTAGCCTGCCGAATGAGTCTGGCTGACTCTCTATACTTCCCCTCCGCCATCGGATCAGGACAAATCGCCTTTTGCGCCTACCCTCACACAACCCCATCCCCCATGACCGTCCCCGTCGTCGTCGTCGTCGTCGTTGGACAACCCTTTCTCGCACCCCGAACCGGCTGCCCTCTTAACTATACGTCCGACAACACGGCGCACATACGACTTGAGGACGAACAATTGTACAAAACAATTTTTGTTCGTACCGGACACTTTGGTATCTAACGACCAATGAGAACGGAGCACCGAACGAGTTTCAAACGAATCGTACACCGTTCGTGAATTCTGATTGACAAGTCAACTCAATTACGCTGTATACATATACATATACATATACATTCGCAATGAGCACAGAATTCTGAATCTGGACATAATATTATACCTATTATTATATGTGTAGAATGTAGAATTGTAGATACTTGTTGTTATAAAATCAATACGATTTGACTAAACATTTTAAAGAAACAAAATAATACTATGGGTATTATTAACAATGGTAAAATTCAGTAAAAATTTATCAGAAACCCTACGAGTACCTATAATGTTTTTATTTTGCAGTCTTTTAAAAAATAATTATTATAGTTAATCTTTGGTAAACAACTTCGTGAACCTTTTCATGACACGTAACTTATTTAGTAAATTATGTTTTAATCTAAAATCTTTTATTTTCTTTTACGTTATAGTTACCATGAAACCCCTTATAAATTTTTTTATTTTTTTTTATTAATTAAATTTTTAAACGAAAACGGATTTTACTATACCTACTTCGAATCACAGTATTTTTATTTTTATTTTTTGTATTTCCGTCTTCAAAAATGAGATTAGATATCGTTTATGTAAATGGAAAATTTTGTCAACGCCGCCGACCACAATAATGTATACACGTTTTTGTTGTCGATCTAAGTGGACCACCCACCTAATGCATTAACTGTTTATGTGACGTGTCCGGTATGACAACATGGTCTGTCTTATCTATGTTTTACTTATATTATGCTAATGGCTGCACGACTATCAGTACGACTTGTAGGTACAGTGCGGGTTTCATGAATAATATTATATTATTGCAACTCGAAATTTACAAACCATATTATATTGTAATTGTAAAAAAAAACCATTTTGTCGAAAAATCGTTTTAATACAATCTTTTTATATTTTATTCGTATCAGGCGCATAAATTCGTTAGCTATACATAGGCATCGATGCGTTTCGTTCGGGATGGAAAACTGCAATAATAATATTTATCAATTCTCTATTATATTTTAGCCATACACACATTATATTGTAAAATATACACATACTCATATACCCTTAATAATTTATAATCAAAACAGTACATTTTAATGCATTCACTGGGATTTTTTTTTTTTTTTTTTTGTTACTACATTGAAGCGGGAATTAAGTCCCATTATAATGTTTTTCATATAATCCACTAGTGCATACACAAGAATTAATTTTACATATTTATTATTATTTAAGGTTTTCAACATGATGTAACGACGCACAATATATTTTTTTAAATTAATATTCTAGTTTAAACAAATTCCTCAGATATGAATATTATTTATTATTATTTTTATTAATTCAAAAAAAAAATCATTTTTTCTTTTTAGTTAATATTGATTTCAATATAATAGTTTGAACATTTTACTCTTATTTTTTTAGAGAAATCATTTTTGTATTATATTATCAATAGTTCCTTTAGACAAATATAAAATATTGCGTTACCTACATACTTTATGTAATACTTTTCTAAATATATTTTGGTTCTTTTGAAATTAGTAAATTTAAATGTACAATATCCAAAGTCTTATTTGTTTAAATTTAAAAACGAATAAGTAATATATTTTTTAAATCATTGCAAATCAATCGTTATAATATCGTATGTACCAATTATTATTGATTTAAAACTGAAATATGAAATAATGAGCATTTATATATATAAGCGATAACAACCGAAAAAGGAGCTAGAATTCAAATACGAATTACTCGTCAATATTGAAAAGAACAAAATTTGATTGGTAAATACAGTTGAACATGATAGTAATGACAAACGAATAAAGTACTCCAAAAAAAATCGAGGCGTTTTAATCTTTTTTTTATCATTTAGCATTTTTTTAAATTTCGTTTAAAAGTAAAAAAACAACTTATCGCCTTGAGGTTTGTCTTGGATCATATTCCTCAAGTTCAATAGTGTTGTACGTTTTTTATTTTTTAGAAGCATTAAATATTATTCAACAACCGTAGTCATGATAATACATAATCATGTCCACGGTTTACCGTTACAACTGTACGTTATTAGTGTTCAACAAATAAAAAATAAACAATTACGTGGCGAGTATTGTACGAAATAGGGCGACCCGGAGAAGATCCACCGTTGTTGATAGTATACAGGCAGTCGACACGGTGTATTACATGGACATAGGTACCAATAGATCATCCTCAGCGCGTTTCTATATCCTCAGCTACGAATTCGGTCCACCGTGCATTATATTACTTATTTTATGCGTATAAAGTTAAAATATGTACGATACTCAACACTTTTCACCATTATCGCGCGTTTTAGTCGCCATCTGCTGCCCGGCCATTTATATGTTATAATATATTATGATATTCTATAAACGCGAGTGTATTATACAGGGTGATCCATTTATATTACGGGTATACTCATAATTTTTCTAACTTAAATGATTATTTGTGAACTTTTTAATTAAAGTTAAGGCAATGACTGTAGTAAGTAATATAGTAAGGTGTATCCTGCAAATTTATTTACTAATTAATGAAAAAAAAAACTTTTTATAATTTGATATTTTGAATAGTCAGGTACCTAAACATTCTATTGTTTGTGTAATTAAAAATAAAGGCTGTCGTGAAACAAGTTTATTAAAAAAAAAAAAAATTTACCTTCTTGAAATCACAAAATTTGACTTAATAATGTAATGTAGATCCTTGTATTTGCAATACTGGTTTTGGACACTATGCGAATAGAACTTTTAATAAATCATGGAACCATTTGATTTTTGTAAGATCTTTACTCCCCCTTTCTTATAAACAAGATTGCATTTATCACAAATGTTATATTTTAAAATAAAAATAAAAACCTATTCTCTAATAAAAATGTTTATTATTTTTGTTTAAAGTTTTTCAACTCTTTTTAATAGTTTCTTTATGCATAGTTTGAAATTTTCTTTATACGTCATTTTGAAGTTCTAAGATTTGAACTTTAGTTCTCTTCACTATACTATTTAGAGCCTAGATTATAGAATCGTTAATTGCAAAATACCAGTGTAGACGGTTTAACTGATCATTTCATGTTGCATATTGTTGTGAGCAGTTGATCGACTTAACCAAATATCTATGAATGTGTCTGTGTTTTAAAATTTTAACACTATTGTGTATACGTGCATATTCGTGGAGTAAGTACGCGCGGCATTATTATTTTACCCGTTCGACAACGACAGCAGTGGTGGAGGTTAATCTCGAGTTTCGTAGTCGTCTTAATCGATTTCGGTTCAATATTTTATCCACCGTCACCACCGTCGTTCGCTTCTTATCTATTTATGTTATGTGTTCGTAACTATATATACATATAATTTATAGTAATATAATATACTTGACGACGACTACTTATACGCGCTACTTCAAAAAGTTAACGACAATCGCATTCAGGTCGCGTCCGATTTACTGTATATTACACGCGGCGGATCACCCTCCTATCCAATTGTCTTGTTTACATGTGCGATACCGTTATATACCAGAAGAACGGCACGATATTGTATGATATAACCGCTCTGCGATACTTTTCCTAGCCGAGATCGCTTTATATAGGTATGGCAATAATATGTTTCGATATTGTTTATGACTTTTTTGCGATTATAAATCGTCGGTGTATACCTGCCTACGGTTCAGACGACCGAACATCCGAACGCTGTGACAGTTTTCCTCTCGATGCTAATTTCGTTCGTTCATCGTAGCTGGGTTTTGTAGACCCAAAATGTTTTTCAAGAGTAAAATTTTAAGACAATAATTATATAATATTAATTTTAATGAATATATGTCACACTCCCGACTTTATGTATACCTATATATATTATAGTAGTACGTGATCGCTAAACAACTATGTTCAGAAAGATTTCTATCATCTAATTAATCATAAAATAATTATTACGACTCCTCCAGAACGTCGGGTTTGGAAGAAAAAAAAAATAAAGATCGGTCAATTCGATTGTGGAGCAATGCGAGTTTTTGCTCGGGGCGTGCTATTGATTTAAATATTTGTATAATATATTTAACCATGCGATTTAAAACGACTGACAGCACCAAGTCGGGACCTTGGACGTGCGTCACAAACATCATTAATATATATTATATATATATACCTAAATATCGAAAAAACGTCATTAAAACACGCGATACTGCAGCGGAATAACTCTATTAAATGACTGTGCAGTGGATCAAATTTTTCTCAGTAAACCATACACTCGCGTATAACTTGACAAAAAATATATTTTATTCCGCGACCATGTCAATCCGCTTGGATGTTGTTCAATATTTATTGGACGTTTGCGAGTAATGCATGTACGCGCATATATGTATAATGGAATGATAATAATAATATGTATTATGATATGTAAAATGTCACATGCATGCACCTGGACGTACGTATAATAATGTATAATACAGATCTGTGTCGGGATGCGTTTCCAGTCATCATTCGAAGTAAAATAAAAAAAAAAAAACAGAATTAAAACGAAAATATTACATCCACTGCCGGTGATTTTTGTGTCGTCAAATCATATACAACAACTCCACATCGCATTAATACGTATAGAAAAAGTCTGCGTTAATTGAAATATTATGTTAAAAATTCGCACGTGGACTTCAAATAGTGTAATACGAGAGTTTGATGAATAATTTCTCAGTGATACAAATAGGTATAAACAGTTTCAACGAAATAAAAGGTGTAAATAAAATTATGTAAATCGCATACTGTAAATTCTTTCCCCGGTAGATCACTTGTAAAAATATAATACGCCATACGCAGTGTGCAGACATCACATTGTACGATATATAATAGAATAGAACAGTGTGTACACCTGCAGCACGGGTATAGCCTTCGCCTGTGTAAGTGTGTAGGTACGCATAATAATATGTCGTTTAATAATAAACCGCGATAAATGTAATATTAAATATTCCTCGACTCCCGATCGTTGCCGTTTTGTACACGACGCACACGCACACGCCGAGGAGAGCACAATACCCCGCGAAGAGTGCAGCGATCGCCATTGGCCGCATCGCGACGACAAGACCGTAGTCGGGGGGAAACGGTCGCGGAGTGGTAGCGATCAGTGGCAGCGAGTGGCAGCGGCGAAGGTCCTGCGGGAGACACACGCCGAGACGGTTATGCCTACTACCTATACAGTGTATATATATATAAGTATATTGTTACCATACAGCTACCTGGAATATGTATACGCGATGTCACATACGATAACAATATAATAATATAATATTATGTGTGCGTCCAAGGAACGGAACGGAATGACGACAACGTTATACAACAATAATATTATACGGCACAATACTGCACCGGAGCTGATACACACGTCATCGTCATCGTCGTATACGGTGTTCGGCCGCCATGATATCTGTCAAAACGTGCGATGGCCGATGATTGAACGGCGATTTGGCTCGTCAGTCGCAGCCAATGATTTACGATTGTTGAACGCACCTTCGCCAGTCGACTTCATCGTGCACGTCCTACTACCGAACGCGTTTTATACTTGCCACGATAATATGGGTGGGGGAGTAACGAAACTAAAAGATTCTGAAGGACAACACATATTTTTTTCAATATTTGTTATAATACCAAGTAAATATTTTATTGTTTTAGGAACGCACGTGACGGACTAATCGGCAGACCGAAAGCTACAATTCATGATGAAGTCTTTTGCAGTTGCAGTACGTTCACTGACCCACTATTAATTTTAAACTCGCTTTTTCAATACACCAATACTGTCCTGAGATATAACCTCGGGAACCGTGAGTCGTTGGATCAGTATTGTGACGGTTAATAGAAATTTAGCAATAAACGTACAGATTCACCTACATAATATACGCTAAATAAATTATAATAAATTATTGTGCTAAACGATGGCGGCGTATAAATCACATACGCGTAAACCCGCAGCGACCCTGAACAGAACCGCGTGCAGTAACAATATAGATCGCGCCTCACTGCGTGAAACGAGTTTTTGTGCTTCGTTTGTATTGAAAAAGATGTATTCGATTGCAGTGGCGTGGAAAAATCAAAACATCTGTGCTAGAGACGCTTAGGATTTGAAAATGCGCTTTGGTGTATACGGAAGACACTCGATGTAATTAAAGGAAAATAACCTATTCCGACGCCGCCCTGGGCGTTGCGTACATTTTCTGCAGGTGGTTTAGATAACGGAATGTATAGTAATATTATTATTTTCGTTGCCAAAAGACGTTTGAACTGTGTAGTGTTATATATGTGGTACCTACCTATGTAAACAATACGTACCCACAGTAAAAACACAAATAATGATTATTATTTAAATTATCGTTATTATTATTTCGTAAAACTATAATTTAAAAACAAATTTTTCTACATTAATTTTTTTTATTATCGGTTAATTTGAGGCGTTATAGCTTCGATAAGTATTCACCTTATACTCAGAAACGCAGTTTCATTGAAAAAACTGTGGACAGAAGAATTGTCTATTTTCAGTTACTCTCGAGATCTTCGATGAGCAATTTTATCCCACCCATACGACCCTCTATTCAGGTTCGTAATTACGGGGGGGATTAGGGGGATAGATTCCCCAAAAACTTTTTTTTTGTGCTAACATTTGATGGACGTATTGGTAATGACTTAGTAATGAGTAATGACTATTCAAACTAGGTATACTCTCTTTTCCAAATCAAACAATTTTGTTTACTTTAAATAAATAAAATACCTATATGCTATAATTAATTAGATGTATTATGCTTGTGAGTTGTGGCAAATAGCAGATTAAATTGAATTAAATTATTATATTATGATACTTCAACGCGGCCTACGTTAACTCAGACAGCCCGAACGTTTGTATACTTGTATTTCCGATTCGTGGCTCGCGCCAATGCACAATAGAACCCTGAACCATACTTTTTTCTGATGGGAAGTATTTCCTTTGATTATTTTATATTATAATATAACCGTATGCGAGTTCGTGTTTAAATATTTAATCGTTTATTATTATTTATTGTCAGTTGTCACTAGAAGCCAGTAGGTACTAGGTACTAGGACACTATAGGTGGTAAATAGTAAACACCAAACAGTAAATAATAATACTTGTTATACATTTTATTCATATGAAATATTTTTATAATTATTCTTTTTGATTATTCAAACGTTAAGTTATACAATAGAACAAAAAAGGAAAAACACTTACTTCTCATTTTGTCAAAAAAAAAAAGAAAATTCATTTATAAAATTATAATTGATGATCATAGGCGAGAATGACTAAATTATACTCTATAATTTTTTTTTCTAATTGCTTGAATATGATTATTACTTATTAGATTAATAATTAATAATTAAATTCAATAATTAGGATAGGTTAAATAGGTTAATCCAGAAGATGTGCCTATTAAATGATATTTTTAAAAGACCAATGAAATTTCAAATTGGATCTAGTTTTGTATAATAGACAATAGTTATAAAATATATAATATTTTTATATAAACTTGTATTTTTCATTAACTATAAATTAAAATTTTTTTTTTGGATTCTGATGGGGTGGGATAGGTTAATGTATGATTAGTACAGATTTTACTAAAACGTATAATCCCCCCCCAAAAAAAAAAAACCAAATTCCTAATTACGCCACTGCCTCTATTCAATAATCACAAACCTATTTATTAATAGTTTTCTACAGTGCATATATTTATAAATTATAATATAAAATAAGAAAATATTTACTAAAAGATGCAAACAATGATTGTAGTTGTGGGGATAATTTAAAAACTGGTGATACTATAACCACGCCTTATTAGCTCCTTTCAGTTTATGCCTTTTCATTTATAATATTCATACCATATTTTTAAGTATTGAAACAGCTATCGAATTTTGTTTTTTTAAATGTAGCCAAACTATTTTCAATCTCATAATCTGAAATAAAATACTATTGAAAAACTATTTAACGCAAATATTACAGAATAGATACCAAACGCTATAGTGATTCCAAAACGGTTAGCTTATGTGATGATAAATTGATAACATTTTGTTGCATGTTACTTATATTAACACTTATTTAAGCCTTATCTGATCATAAAATAAATATCAATAAAAAGAAATATTTATAAGTTTGTTCGGTAAATCTAAAATATTTATAAAAATGTTCTGTCTCTGATTATGCAAAAACCAAATGTTATACAGTTATCATGGGTACATTATTTTAAATAATCAGAATTTTATATCATATATTTAAGTACGAGATAATAATAAATATACAATAATAAAGTATAATAAATATTATATTTCATTATAATGTCATACATTAATTATTTTATTGACTAAATAGTTATGTAAATTCAAAATTGTATGCGTAATGTAACTTTTAATATATATATTTTTTTTAGATTCAAATAGCACACAATAATTTATACTTAACAGGTATACAAATTAACAACTTTAAATTTTTAAAAATTGCAAATCATTGTAAATTAATGTATGGTTTTACATA